>CP139509.1:404423878-404537977 GCA_021014915.2 Artemisia tridentata subsp. tridentata
GCCTGGGAGCTCTAGAATTAGAGCCTGCAAGTAATCAAATTAAAGTGATGTTGACATAAAATAACAAGTTAGCAATTTCAAATAATGATCAAGTTTAATTAAAATAATGGAGAAATTCTTACGCTCACAGTTGCTGCCTATCCTCCTGGGAATGTGGGGTGGCTCATGACCTCCATCACCACCATGACTAGTAGCTATGACATCCGCCATCTGTACAAGAACATAGAAATTAGTGAAGAAACACATATACGCATATATATACACACATTCAAATAAATAACAATATATACCAAAAAAGATAATAATAAATAATTAAATAAATAAATAAACACATTTAACAACTCGATAACAATTTCATTCAAATAAGTGTCGTTTAACAAATTACAATTTGAGATCAATCTCCTACATCACTAAGATAAAAATCATCATTATTAGTGCCAGCTTCATCTTCACCATCGACGTGGTCTTCATGATCAGATGCTAAATCATGAGGTATAACTGAATTTACTATTTGAGAAAATTTCGGCAGCATTTCCCCTCAACTCCCCAAATATGTGCATTAAAGACATATTCGTAGGAGTAAAGGGGAAACACTGTCGAAATTTTCACAAATAGTAAATCAATTATACGCATTCATATCCTAAATGAGACAAAACATTCAAAAAGCAGTCCCAAACAGGGGACTTTCCGAAATTAATTTCTAATAAATTAATTTCGGACGGGTTTTCTATGGGATGATTAACTTCGGACGGGGACTTTCCGAAATTAATCACTAAATTCCTAAAATCATGTATAATAGTCTAACACAATTAGATAAAAAAATTATAAGAACATAACATATTCGCACAATCATTTTCATATATTCACAAACACATACCAAATATAATTATAAACAAACGTACTGATAGTGGTCTTGGCTCTCGGCTAGTTGGTCTTGACAGAAGGCTGGTCTCGGCTCTCGACTCTTGGCTAGCTGGTATTAACACATTGCAAAAATTAACAAAAAATTAACAGAGTACAACACTGATAAACAGCCACTTTCACTCATCTCTAAGCCTACACAACCACAACGATGCCAAATGAGGGCAAACCAACAGTAGCTACATCAAAAACCTCTTGCGACTTAAAAGGGCTTAAGGAGATTTTGTTGCACAGCAAAAGGTAATATCATATTACGAAAATAATATATATTTTTGAGTAGCCATTTCAATCATATCAAACATCACATTATCATGCATGTTAAGCCGATTTTGGAAACAAACGGAGCCTGAAAAGAAGAAGGGATGCTTAAACACAGCTGAGTGGACATTGCCAGTGTCTGCTGATCATATGATCGAGTGACTAAGTCGGAAAATATTTATAAAGAAAAAAAAGAAGACACAATGCCTAACACACTTTATGTTTGTATTGGTGTAGTGACGAATGAAAAAAGTCTTACATAAGTTTAATATATACAGTAATACTAATGAATGAAAAAAGAATTCAAACATATGCTAATGTATCACATAGTTGTGCACCAAATTCCTAAGCAGATCAGGATTGTAAATAATTCACACAGTTGACAGAACTTTAGTTTAGCCCGTGTATATTGCTTTTAGAAGTTGTTGTCATTTCTGTATTTGCGAACAACGGAACAAGAGGTGTTAATCTGTAAGTGTAGTGCGTCGGATGAATATCTAGGCAAAACCAAAACAGACCAAAACACTTCTAACACTTCTAACACTTCAACGCAATTTTGACAGCAGACCCCGGTAACACTTCTAACATGTAAGGATTTATTTTGCAGTTCCGAGGATGATGATGCTGGTGTATTAGCTCCCCTGCTAACTAAGTGAGTGAATATAACTGAAATTTGTACATATGTTTTGCTTAGATGACTCCTAATGTATTACTTCAATATATGAAACAGCCAACTAAAATCAACCTGCTACCCTTATTTCATAAGCAAAATTATAATGGTTACATGAATAGACTAACAAATTAATCAATATAAACTTTTGGCGGGGACATGTCCCCGGTAACACATAAACACAAATATATATATATATATATATATATATATAATATATATATTATATATATATATATATATAATATATATATATATATATATATATATATATATATATATATATAAAGTAAACCTTGGTTGTGGTCTCGGCTTTTTGGCGGCTAGATGTTCTCAGCAGCAAGTATACCTAAAAAAAATTATCATATAAAAAAAAAAAAAAATATCAAGAAATTAACAAAAATTAACAAATGACAAAAAATTAAAAACAAATAACAAATTAAAAAGATAACGAAAATTAAAAAAAAAAAAAAAAAAGAAGCTAAAATTACTCACCAAAAGAATTAAACGGGAAGAAATTAAACGGAAATGAGAGGAGGAGAAAAGAATTAAACGGGAGAGGAGGGGAGGAAAGAATTAAACGGGAGAGGAGGGGAGGAAAGATGTGCACAGTGGTGCGAGTGTGGTGTTGTGGTGGTGGAGATGGTGGTGTTGTGGTGGTGGAGATGGTGGTGTTGGTGGTGGAGATGGTGGTGTTAGTGGTGGAGAAGCAGATCGAACGCGCAAGCAGAAGTGAAGGAGATGAGTTTTTTTTTTTTTTTTTTTTTTTCTAAGTGTTAGATCTGAAAACTAATATATGGGGTTAGTTTTAGGAATTACTTTCTGCGGGGACATGTCCCCGCAGAATGTAAAAGCTTATTTTAATATTACTTTTTTGCGGGGACAAGTCCCCGCTGAAAGTAAAAAAATATCGCAAAAACCTTTGGCGGGATAAAGTAAATGCTACGAGGGAAACTTGATTTTTTGGGAAATCTTTCTGCGGGGACATGTCCCCGCTGAAAGTATTTTGTAAATTATTTTTAATTAATTTAAAACTTTTAAAATGAATATTAATTCTTTTAGATTTAACTAAAAATTTTCTAAATGATATTTTACTAATTTAAAACTTTTTAAAATTATTTACATCACTTTTACCTAATACACGAGTTGTTTAACGAACGAGCCGAGATGTTATGGTTACACACGAGATGTTTAACGAACGAGCCAAGATGTTATGGTTAGGCACGAGATGTTTAACGAACGAGCCGAGATGTTATGGTTACACACGAGATGTTTAACGAACGAGCCGAGATGTTATGGTTAGGCACGAGATGTTTAACGAACGAGCCAAGATGTTATGGTTAGGCACGAGATGTTTAACGAACGAGCCGAGATGTTATGGTTACACACGAGATGTTTAACGAACGAGCCGAGATGTTATGGTTAGGCACGAGATGTTTAACGAACGAGCCAAGATGTTATGGTTAGGCACGAGATGTTTAACGAACGAGCCGAGATGTTATGGTTACACACGAGATGTTTAACGAACGAGCCGAGATGTTATGGTTAGGCACGAGATGTTTAACGAACGAGCCGAGATGTTATGGTTACACACGAGATGTTTAACGAACGAGCCGAGATGTTATGGTTACACACGAGATGTTTAACGAACGAGCCAAGATGTTATGGTTACACACGAGATGTTTAACGAACGAGCCAAGATGTTATGGTTAGGCACGAGATGTTTAACGAACGAGCCGAGATGTTATGGTTACACACGAGATGTTTAACGAACGAGCCGAGATGTTATGGTTACACACGAGATGTTTAACGAACGAGCCAAGATGTTATGGTTAGGCACGAGATGTTTAACGAACGAGCCGAGATGTTATGGTTACACACGAGATGTTTAACGAACGAGCCAAGATGTTATGGTTAGGCACGAGATGTTTAACGAACGAGCCGAGATGTTATGGTTACACACGAGATGTTTAACGAACGAGCCGAGATGTTATGGTTAGGCACGAGATGTTTAACGAACGAGCCAAGATGTTATGGTTAGGCACGAGATGTTTAACGAACGAGCCGAGATGTTATGGTTACACACGAGATGTTTAACCAACGAGCCGAGATGTTATGGTTAGGCACGAGATGTTTAACGAACGAGCCGAGATGTTATGGTTACACACGAGATGTTTAACGAACGAGCCGAGATGTTATGGTTAGGCACGAGATGTTTAACGAACGAGCCAAGATGTTATGGTTAGGCACGAGATGTTTAACGAACGAGCCGAGATGTTATGGTTACACACGAGATGTTTAACGAACGAGCCAAGATGTTATGGTTAGGCACGAGATGTTTAACGAACGAGCCGAGATGTTATGGTTACACACGAGATGTTTAACGAACGAGCCGAGATGTTATGGTTACACACGCGATGTTTAACGAACGAGCCAAGATGTTATGGTTAGGCACGAGATGTTTAACGAACGAGCCAAGATGTTATGGTTGGGCACGAGATGTTTAACGAACGAGCCGAGATGTTATGGTTACACACGCGATGTTTAACGAACGAGCCAAGATGTTATGGTTAGGCACGAGATGTTTAACGAACGAGCCAAGATGTTATGGTTAGGCACGAGATGTTTAACGAACGAGACGAGATGTTATGGTTACACACGAGATGTTTAACGAACGAGCCGAGATGTTATGGTTAGGCACGAGATGTTTAACGAACGAGCCAAGATGTTATGGTTAGGCACGAGATGTTTAACGAACGAGCCGAGATGTTATGGTTACACACGAGATGTTTAACGAACGAGCCGAGATGTTATGGTTAGGCACGAGATGTTTAACGAACGAGCCGAGATGTTATGGTTACACACGAGATGTTTAACGAACGAGCCGAGATGTTATGGTTACACACGCGATGTTTAACGAACGAGCCAAGATGTTATGGTTAGGCACGAGATGTTTAACGAACGAGCCAAGATGTTATGGTTAGGCACGAGATGTTTAACGAACGAGCCGAGATGTTATGGTTACACACGAGATGTTTAACGAACGAGCCGAGATGTTATGGTTAGGCACGAGATGTTTAACGAACGAGCCAAGATGTTATGGTTAGGCACGAGATGTTTAACGAACGAGCCGAGATGTTATGGTTACACACGAGATGTTTAACGAACGAGCCGAGATGTTATGGTTACACACGAGATGTTTAACGAACGAGCCGAGATGTTATGGTTAGGCACGAGATGTTTAACTTTCCCACCAAAACTTTCCCACCAAAACTTTCCCACCAAAACTTTCCCACCAAAAATTTCCCGCCAAAACTTTCCCACCAAAATGCTGGCGCCAAAAATTTCCCACCAAGACCTGCTCTTATATACTAACATCTTATCCACACAACTTCGCAACCTCTTGTACTCAAAACCACTTAACCTCACAACCACAAACACACACTGTTATCATGGTAAAGATGGCGGAATTTGAAGCTTTTGCTTGTCCTTGTAAACGAGGAGACGTAATTCTGCGAGAATCGCATAAACCTTACTCCCTTGGTAAACAATACTATGCGTGTCCTTTTTCAAAGGTGAACAATTACATACTTTTTTGTGTGTTATATAAATAATTTGGTTAGTTGTTAAAAATAATAGTTTTTACTCTTTAACAGGGTGGGACAAAGGAGTATGGATGCGATTTTTTTATGGAAGGAGGAACGACTAGCCAAAATGACCGGTTCTCTTGGAGCTTTAACGCCTCCAACTCATTCCGCAAGATCATCCATAACTCCAACTCGTTACACTGCAGGACCTTCAACATCGAGTCCTGGAAATACAGAGTGCTCAAACTGCATCAAACTGAATCACCAGATAATGGTACTCAATAAAATGCTAGAAGTGTATATGCATCCAGACAAACACACAACTGATTCAGCTGCCTTATTTCATGACCTTTATAATGACATGCTAGGTGATATGGGAAATCTTCGTATGTAGGTTGTTGTTGTTGCTGTTATTGTTGTTGTTGTTGCTGTTATTGTCGTTGTTGTTGTTTGTTGTGTTATTGTTGTTGTTTAATAAAATGTTGTTGTTGTTGTGAAAACTGATGTCGAACGTGCTTTATATTTTTAATTCGTACGCTTTAAAATGTTCCAATGATGTTGTTGTTGCTGTGAAAACTTAAGTATCCATCAAGATTCAACCATAAGGGGCCGTTTGGTTTATGTTGTTTTGTTAACAGTAGCCCACAAGGGCCGTTTGGTTTATGCTGTCTAAAGAGGGGTGTTTGGGATTGCTTATTTCCTACACCAAAAGGGTGTTTGGGTTTATGACCTTATTTGAAGAAACAATATCACAATTAACAAACACGAAGGCAAACATTTTATTTAAAACACGCAAGAGTTCTCAAACGAAAAACTCGACAACCAAACGAAACAACTCAAACTAAACAACTCGACAACCAAACGAAACAACTCAAACTAAACAACTCGACAACCAAACGAAACAACCCGTTTATTTTTTTTTGCGGCTACTTCCCGCTTTGCTGGAACTCGCACCATCTTTTCCCTTCCTTGCTCTCATTTCCTTGATACGTTGAGCTTCAGCAGCACGTTGAGCTTCAGCAGCATCTAGCTCTTCCAAATACTCTCTATAGTACGGCTTTCTCCTCAACCATTCCAGAATCTTGTCCCTCTGCCACGGTGCACAGTTCTCATAAGAACCATATTCATCAAAAATTTCCCAGCCCCAATGAAGTATAATTTCATTATACAGGAGCTCGTGTGATAAAGCCTTCGACCATTCCTGTTCCGGCGTTAAACCATCCATTGTTATGTGTGTTTTTTGTGTGAATTTACTTGTTTTGTGATAACTTTATTATACGATATATATAAGTAAAAAATTGGCGGGGTAAAATGAAAATTTGGCGGTAATACTTTCGGCGGGGACATGTCCCCGCCAAAAGACACTAATTTTGGCGGTAATAAACTTACCTTTTGGAGCCAAAATAATTAAGCTTTTCCGCGGGGACATGTCCCCGCAGAAAGGTAGAGAGGGAAAAATGCGCGGGAACAATTAAGCGCTCCAAGTTTGGTCAAACTTCAACAAATATGTGAAATACTTTCGGCGGGGACATGTCCCCGCCGAAAAGGTGCGTTGAAAATTTTATAAATGGTCAGCGAGACTTTATGCCAGGTCAGCACATATTTTGTCGTTTAGTGACTTTCGGCGGGGACAGATGCGTCCCCGCAAAAACAGTGGTCGCCCGTTCTATGTTTTGTTGTAGTGTTCTTGAAACATCAACAATGGCGGCATCTAATTCAGATCCTACTCAATCTACACCTGCACTCTTTCAAAACCCACTCTATCTTCATCCCTCAGATGGACCTGGTTCTTTGATAGTTCAAGAGAAGTTGACTGGTTCTCAGAATTATCGTGCATGGAGAAGGGCTATTGAGATTGGATTATCCACAAAGAGAAAGTTAGGGTTCATTAAAGGTACTGTGATAAGGTCAACAACTGATCCAAATCTTGCTGAACTGTGGGATACATGCAATAACATGGTGATTTGTTGGATTATGGGGTCTGTGAGTGATTCAATTGCTAGATCTATCATGTTTGTTGGCACAACAACTGAAATATGGCAGCAATTAGAAAGAAGGTTCTCTTTAAGTGATGGATCTAGAAAGTACAAATTTAATAAGGACACTTATGAGATCACACAGTCAGGAAGTTCAATTGGAGAATATTACACCAAAATGAAGTGTGTTTGGGAAGAATTGGATAGTATGAATGTGTTGCCAGTGTTGAGTAATGTGACTCCTGAGATTTCTATGTTCTTGACTAGTCTGAATAAGCAAAAAGAGGAGCAAAGGCTTTTTCAGTTTCTTAATGGGTTGGAGGATCATTACAGTCATCTAAGAAGTCAAATTCTGATGATTGATCCTTTGCCTTATGTGGAGAGTGCTTGTTCTTTGTTACAACAAGAGGAGTCACAAAGAATGCTATTTGGATCTTCCTCTGTTGGTGTTGATTCTACAGCTTTGTATAGCAAAGGGAATGTAAAAGACAAGTGTGCAATCTGTGGGTTCAAATGATATCCACCTGAAAGTTGTTGGGAAAAAGGTGGGGTACCCTGCTTGGCATCCAAAACACAAAGGGTCACAGTTGAAGCAAAACAAACCAAGAACTGCAGCTCATGTGGAAACTGGTAGCATCAGCTTCACTCCTCAACAATTGAGCAGTTATTGAAAAGTGTGCAACAAATGAATGTGATTAACAATGCAGAGGAGTTTGATCATCAGTTTGTTGCATGTATAGCATGTCTTAGTAGTTCTTTAGATATGCTAGATGTGTTGGAGGATTGGATCTATGATACTGGTGCATCAGACCATATGACACCAGTAAATGACAGTGTTTTTGACCCATATTTGTTGCAAATCAAACCAAAAATAAGACTGCCAAATGGGGAAACCTCAGTGATATCACATATGGGTAAAGTGAAACTTAAAAATGGTATTTTACTAAAGGATGTATTAGTTGTACCATCTTTTAAGTTTAGCTTGCTATTTTTCCCTAAATTGACAGAAGACTCACAATGTGTTGTATCTTTTTACCCAAAATTTTGTGTTGTCCAGATTGACAACAAGGAGGGTGACAGGCTTGGGTAAGAAGACGGATAGTCTTTATCATCTTGTTAATCTCCTTTATGAAAAGATTGACAGTATTTTCTCTACTTTGGTAAGGTCAACAATGCAAAAGTTTTATTTGTCTGCATTAGGTAGTGTGAATAAAAGTGATTCAAACTCATATGGTTTATGGCACCATAGACTTGGTCATGTGTCTGATTCAAAGTTGAAGTGTATGATAGATTTACCTGTTTCTGTTTCTAAGTCTTGTTTGGATACTTGCTTATCTTGTCCTATAGCAAAGTTCAGTAAACTGCCCTATTCAGTGAGTGATTCTCATAGTTCTTGTGTATTTGAGCTGATTCACATAGATATTTGGGGTCCATATAAGGTTCCAACAGATGGTAAATCCAGGTATTTCTTAACAATAGTAGATGACTGTAGTAGAGTGACTTCGACTTATCTGTTGAAGTAAAAGTCTGACTCATTTACTGCATTAAAGTCATTTATTAAGATGGTGCATACTCAGTTTGAAAAGCAAGTAAAGGTGGTTAGATCAGATAATGCCCTGGAGTTTGTACAAGGACAATGTGGACCTTATTTTCAAGGTCAGGGTATAGTGCATCAAACCTTATGTGTAGATAGACCACAACAGAATGGCAGGGTTGAAAGAAAGCACAAGCACATACTTGATACAGCAAGAGCACTCAGGTTTCATTCTAACTTGCCTTTGAAATTTTGGGGAGACTGTGTTACAACTGCTACATACTTGATAAATAGGCTTCCTTCTTCTGTTCTTAACAACATGACCCCTTATGAAGCTTTGCTAAACAAGAAACCTGAGTATAGTCATTTAAGAGTGTTTGACTGCTTTGCTGTTGTTAGTAATCCTTCTAGAAATGCTAATAAATTTGATCTAAGGGGTGTTCCAAGTGTGGTCCTAGGCTATCCTCCCAATCAAAAAAGGTTACAAGTTTTATAATCTTACAACACATACAACATTTGTGTCAAGGGATGTTGTATTTCATGAGCATATTTTTCCTTATGCATCAGATAGCATACAAAATTTTTTGAGCCCACTGCCTACCACTTTGCCTTGTAATTTTGAGACTCAAAACTTTTGTGATGACTTTGTTTTCACTCCCATGACATCTGTCAATAACCCTAAAACATCATCTGAACCTATGTCACAGCCAACTGTAGTTACCCAAACACCCCCTTTGTATGTGCCAAATAATACTACTTTACAATCAGCTCCTATTCAACCACCCTTACCATCAAGGAAATCATCTAGGACTACTCATGTGCCTTCTAAACTCAAAGACTTTGTCTTAAGTCATGTTCCAAAGGCTAATCAAGTCTCCAAAACACCTCTTGTACATGTTTTTCAAGACTTTATAAATGTACTCTTGGTTAAAAAAGACCCTGCAAATTTTAAAGAAGCTGTAGTGGATCAAGGGTGGTGTAAAGCTATGGATTCTGAACTAAGTGCATTGGATGAAAATGGTACATGGGAAGTAACTGAGTTGCCACTTGGAAAAAAGGCATTGGTTGTCACTGGTTGTTCAAAACAAAGCTGAAAGCTGATGGTACTGAAGATAGGAAGAAGGCTACGCTTGTGGTGCAAGGGAATAAGCAGAGACATGGTGTTGACTATAAAGAAACTTTTGCCCCTGTAGCAAAAATGGTAACTGTTAGATCTTTGCTTGTTGTGGTTGCACTTAAGGGATGGCACACATGCCAAATGGATGTGTCAAATGCCTTCTTACATGGTGATTTGCTAGAAGAAGTGTACATGAAAATTCCCTTGGGATATGCCGGCAAAGGTAAACCTGTATCAGCAAACACTTCTCATCCTCCAAACTTGGTATGCAAGCTGAAAAAATCCTTGTATGGTCTTAAACAAGCACCTAGGCAGTGGTTTTCAAAGTTGTCATCTGCACTAATTGAGTTTGGGTACAGACAGTCAAAAATAGATTATTCATTGTTTGTCAAGAAGGATGGTGAGAGTTTTACAGCTGTTCTTGTGTATGTGGATGATCTTTTGATAACTGGTAATGAAGCTACTCAAATTTGCAAGCTCAAATCTCAGCTCAGTTCTATTTTTCACATAAAGGATCTGGGTGAATTGAGTTATTTTTTGGGATTGGAGGTCTGCAAATCAGCTCAGGGTATCTTTGTTTCTCAGCATAAGTACACCAGAGAACTTCTTCAAGAAGGGGGAGTTCTAAATCATAAGCCTTATAAGTTACCCATGGATCCTAACTTGAAGTTGCAGGTTGATGTGGGGACACCTATGGCTGATCCTGAGGTCTATAGGAGATTTATAGGCAAGCTTATCTACTTGACTGTGACAAGACCAGACATATGTTACACAGTACAAATGCTGAGTCAATTCATGCAATCTCCAACATCTGTCCACATGTTGTGAAACACTTATTAAGGTATTTGCTAAACTCACCCAGCCAAGGTATATTGCTTGCTAGTGATTATGTTGTTCAGTTAAAGGCCTATTGTGATTCAGATTGGGCTAATTGTCAAATGACTAGGAGATCTACTACAGGGTATTGTGTGTTACTGGGTGACTCTCCTATCTCTTGGAAATAAAAAAAGCAAGTTGTTGTGTCTAGGTCCTCAGCTGAGGCAGAATATAGGGCCATGGCATTAACATGCTGTGATGTAACTTGGCTTGTTAGTCTGTTGATGCGGGCCCAAGTGTTGAGGAACGGGCCATCATGTTTCTGGAGGCCCAAGATCGCGTGACAAAAGGGGCCTCACTAAAATTGGCATAACTTGGGCTACGGGGCTCCGTTTCAGGCCTATGACCAGTCGATTCGAAGCTTGGAACGAGGAGCACGTTGAGGTAAACTGACAATGTCGGTTTACGAAACTTTCAAGCCCCGAAACACTTTATTTTATGAGTTATTTGCATTTTAATGTTTTTTCGGGTTTTTTTTTTTGATTTTGTTTTTGCAATAACTTTCGGCCCGTTTGTCTTTTATGGCCCATTTCAGTTTTGTATCTTTATTTAAGTGTTCCTTTGTAATGTGGAATAGGCAGTTCAAAGAAATATCAGAAGTTTATTTTTGGCAGTTTTCTTGCTAAGAATTCTAATAGTCGGCATTCTATTGAATCAACGATTATTGGTAGAATCGTTCCTGGTATTCTTGTGAATCAACAGGTCCGATTTGTGTTATCTTGTTATTTAGTCTACATCATCTGTTGAAAGACCTTGGTATTACTGAGTTAAAGCCTATAGATCTTTACTGTGACAACCAAGCTGCTCTGTACATTGATGCAAATCTAGTCTTCCATGCTAGAACCAAGCATATAGAAGTGGACTCCCATTATGTGAGAGATCAACTTAAAGCAGGCATCATCAAACCATCATATGTTCCTACAAAAGTTCAACTAGCAGATGTTTTCACCAAGGTGGTAACTGTGGACCAACATCATAAACTTCTTTCCAAGTTTGGTGTTTCAGAGTCTAATAACATCCAACTTGAGGGGGAGTGTGAAAGTAAAGGACCAGTTTAGTCAATTCTATAATTGTAGGGACTGAATATGTCTAATTGTAAAGATAGTTTGTTAATCTCTTCTTTATATTTGTAAATCAGTTACCTGATTAGACACTTGAATGAAATGAAATAATCTTTCCCCTTTTCATTTTCTCTCTTACTTTAGAACTTCACACAATATTATATAGCTGATACAATTATGGATACTGCATCTTGGTGTTTCAATTCTAGTTGTTTCACGGCTTTGGGGTGGGTAACATTGTCTTTTTACCTTGTTAAGCCGTACTTGAATTAATCTTATGTCTTAATGTAGCAATTGTGTTTCCATGGGTTTTTTGATAGGAAATATTGTGTTTGAGTAGACTACAACAATCTACTTACGATATATCAAGGATTTGCCATACTATTAATAGCGTTTCAAGGTTTCTAGGAGTTGAACACATAACTTATTGGTTGCTAGGTCACCTTGATACCACTTAGTCGAAAGTTTGTTGCTCCTAGAGCTTTTCTTGAGGGTTAATGATGTATTTTAACTTGTTAAGAGCACGTACTTATGGATTAACAGGACTTGTAACATTCCTAAAAATGAAAACAAAATCTTGTATCTGTGAGTTAAGAAGCTTCTAGAGGGTTTGCTAACAGCGAGCTTCTTGGTAGATAAGAACTGTATTAAAATCTTGTTTGTTCCATGAGTTTGTCGGGTATTATGATATGATTTCATCAAATTGATAGCGAGAATACATATTTATGCATTTATATATAGATTTAATGTATTCGATGATTCAAAGGAATGCTATGATGGTGTAGGGCAAGTTGGTTTTAGGTTAGTACCTTTCCAAACAACTAAGGTGGGATCATCTTCCAGTTTATATGGTTCGATCATGAATTATAAGCCACTAATGGCATGTAGATTCTTTGAATTGAGGTAAAGTGATCATGGACAAAAGACAATCTTTTTTGTCACTAAGAGACAGGTTTATGTGGTTTGTGTGCAACATAAAGATGAGACTTTCATGTCCACAATGTTTGGGATAACAAAAATAACATGCTTTAAACAGTTGCACATTACCCATTTCAGCAGAGTACTCGAATTTATATACAAAACCTATAGCGTTTGCATCACTTGTTTTGCGTTTTTTAGCATATGGAAGATTGTTTTGATTCATTCATATAACAAACCTTTGCTTTGAAAGCAAATGATTTAAATTTTTGAATAATTGTACACAGTTTTGGGTTGCACAGAAGCGCCATGCATTACCTTGAAAAATATTTTATTTTTGTAAAAGCAACTAATTTAGTCAAGTATTCAAAATTGTTTCATAAGATGCAATGTCTTAACAAATGACCCACTGCAATTTTTATCAAGTCCATTAGAAACATGAGATACTGATACGATTATATTCTCCTACCATGTAGTTTCAATATATATATGATAAAATAGATACCACATTGCTTAGTTGAAGGGTGTTTGGATACTTATTTCTCATGTTTTAAGTATATTGCGTTTTTTAATCGCAATATAATCATCTTTGAGTGTTTGAATGACATAAACACTCACATGGGATTATATAAGATTTTATTTTTTAAGGTGCTTATTATAAATACCCTAGAAATGAGCATCATATTAGTTTTTTTGTAATGCATGATATAAAGCAACAAATGAATGTCTAGCAAAAGCATGTATTGAGGAGACCATGACATGTTCTTGTCTATCTTTGATGTTAACATTACACTAATAAAAAACCAATACATGGTCCTAAAAATAGATAAGAATATAGTTGTATATATGCATTTTCTAGTTAAATCATTGACTATATATCTATATCCTTATAGTTGTATTGATATTATTATATTATCAGCATTGATATGTTAGTGCAAGAATGGCATTTTACAAAGACCATAAGTTTACATTTAAAAAGGGAACCCGACTTTATGGAGGGACCGGTCTTACGGGTAACACGAAGAAGATTAATGGCATAAAACTGTTATTAAAACTTAAAAGGACATGATGATATGATTTGAATCTATAACTTTCATTTAACGTTGCATGTCCCCTACCATAAGTTCCACACCGCTAAGTCATGATGATAGAAAGTTGAATAAGTGGCGGAGCTTGAAAGTTTTTTGTGGGAGGGGCGAAAAAGTGCAAAGTTCAAAATACAAATTTCACACCGGAAAAACATCAAAATACTTGACTAATAATGTAAGTCAAGAGCTAACTTTTGGTATCAAACAAATAAGAATTTTTTATTTGAGTAGGCCATTTATTCATTGGGTTTTAACTTGTGAGAGTGCCAAATTGAAATACATTCTTTTTAAATGCAAGGCTGCAAGCTATAATACAATAACAGGCTAAATTCTAGAAAGGCCAGCACCCTCTCTAGTCCATTAATAGCTTCCTCTTGAGTCTTGACTTGAATCATTATCATCATCTGTAAAATGAGCTTAGTTAGTACCTTGACTAGTAACTAGTTAATCAGAATTGTGGGCTGCTTCAAGTAATTACAACACGAATTGAAAGCTCACAAGTCATCATACGTATTAAGTTAGGCCCAACTGCAAGGCCCAATATTATTTTTATTTTATTTTTTTGTTGAGTTACATTAAAACACTAACGAATTTTGGTTTTAACATTTCTTGATGACACAAATATACGGTAAACAATGGTTTTAACATTTCTTGATCAACTAACAAATTAGCTATAGATTCAACAATGGTTTGATTTAATTCACCATTAAAATGTGTTTCACTATGCATATATTAGTTCCGCTACTCAAATTTTGAAAAAATAATAATCAAAATGACGTATTTTTTAGTGATTTTTTATGGTTTCGCATGTAAGCTTAGATGTGAGACAGCTCCATATTCACTTTTCCCTATATATATATATATAGAAAAATAAAATTAAAAGAGCTAAATGAAAAGAAATATAAGAAATTGTTTGTTTTATTATTATTTTTGGAGGGCCACTAATGAAAATTGCACAACAACATTGCAACAACACCAAACTTTCACTTAATATCCTTAAACATATAAGTTTTTTACTCTTTTAACCCTGAAGTTTGGGGGGAAGGGGGCGGGACCCTCCCCCGCCTTAATAAAGGTCCGTCGGTAACATACGTTATTATATGTAAAAAATGTCGTTCTTTAGACACTCTCACCGAATGATCTTACAGCCAACATAGTAGAAGCATATAAACATAACGCAATGACTAAAGATAAACGGAGCTGAAGACGAATTCGAATTGTATATAAAGCATATAACATAACGCAGTGACACCACGATATATGCTGGTTCGGGATAGGGGGGGTGGGTTGAATACGGTCTTTTCGGCTTCTTCGAAGTTTAAAAACTTCAAGTCTCAAAGATCAATAAGTGGTTATACAACTAATCCAACAACAACCACAATCACAACCAAAGTATATAAAGCATGTAAAGTGACACCACGATATATGCTGGTTCGGGATAGGGGGTTTATACCATCCGTACGTCCAGTTGCGAATCCACGACACTATATTATTCACTAAGTATAATACTTTCGGTGACTACAAACTGTTACAACTTCGCTCCACCGATATGCACTAAGATCGGCGCTCACTAAGAAGAGCTACTCCCCAACGGTATTCCGCCCTCGAAAACCACACCTCAAGGACTCATGATTTGACTTAAGCACAAAGATCACTAATACAACAACCACAATCAATAAGTGGTTATACAACTAATACAACAACCACAATCACAACCAAAGTATATAAAGCATGTAAAGTGACACCATGATATATACTGGTTCGGGATAGGGGGTTTATACCATCCGTACGTCCAGTTGCGAATCCACGACACTATATTATTCACTAAGTATAATACTTTCGGTGGACTACAAACTGTTACAACTTCGCTCCACCGATATGCACTAAGATCGGTGCTCACTAAGAAGAGCTACTCCCCAACGGTATTCCGCCCTCGAAAACCACCCTCAAGGACTCGTGATTCGACTTAACCACAAAGACCACTAAGACTTCCCACCGGAAGTATCAAACCCCAACTAGATCCCCAATGATCTAGGCTTGGTCACCTCGACACAAGACTTCCCTTAAGACCAAATCGAATGAATAAGTGTTTGATTGTTCAATCAAGCCCTAACCTAATCTAGAGACTCGATTGTAATAGAAAGGGTGTAGAGAAGAAGACCCTCGACACAATCACAAGAGTGGATTAGGTTCTTGTGATTCTTCCCTTGCAAGGAATGTGTTCTTTCAAATGATGTTATATGATAGATTAAGAACACAAGATAGAATTAGAGGATTGAGAGAAAAGAAATAAGAGAGAAAGAATAATGGCAAGGGGTGAGGAATACAAGAGGCAAGGGTGGGTATTTATAGGCCAGGACCCAAAATGAGAAAACAACTTCAGAGTTTGGCGCGCTGCTGGCGTGTCGGAGCGCCAGCGACGCGCCAAAATGTCTGGTGTTTTCTCTTTTGGGTTTTGGTCTTTTAAATACCAAACCTTGCTAAACCCCCAATTGTACTTCACACATTTAGACTTTTACATTATTCATCCTCAAGGTCTACCAACTCAAATAGCCAATTTGTAAAAATGTTTTGTGAAGTGTTTAAGCCAAACCAATTATCAAAGAGAGAAGGGTAGAAGGGATGATTAGATATGGGTAGTTTGGGTATTCCTCACTTGGCATAGAGAGAAGAAAAGAATATGCAAAGGGAATATTCTTTTTCTTGGAAAGGAAGTGTGGATGTTAGAGAGGGAAGATTTGAATTTGAAATTCAAATGTGTGAGAGGGAAGTGAGAGAGTGAGGTTGGGTTGAGAACAAACTGTTACACCCCGTGCCCGCTTAGACCAAAACTTAAAACTTTACACGCGGAAACGCTTGACTTTTACGGACATTCCGTTACTCTTTTGACCATTGACAAAAAATCTTTACACATTCAGACATTTAAACCATTTTTAAATGAAACTAGACTCAATTACTTTCAAAACACCGGGTGGCACGACCTCTAACGATTTACAAATCAAAAGATACGATTTTTTAAAGTTTGCCAAAAATCTGCCAAAACCTCCATTCATAACCAAGATGCACAATTCAGAACCAAGATGTACAATTCAGGTGCACAATTCAGAACCAAGATGCACAATCCAGAACCAAGATGTACAATTCAGATGCACAATTCAGAACCAAGGTGCACAATTCAGAACCAAGATGCACAATCCAGAACCAAGATGTACAATTCAAAACCAAGGTGCACAATCCAGAACCAAGATGTACAATTCAGATGCACAATTCAGAACCAAGGTGCACAATCCAGAACCAAGATGTACAATTTGACGGATTATGCATTAAACCCATTTTGACCCATTTTCATAACAAATCATCTATAACACTTCATTTGCCCACCAAACTAGACCAACGTCACTACTTTAACATATAAGATATGTTCCATAAACCCTTGACCCGTTTACGACCCAAAATGGGTATTTTTACACTTTTGCCAAACACCCCCTTAAACGTTGACTATAATCCATTAAACACACTTTGACACAACGATTGACTACCAAAATGTTATGACACCATTAAAATACATTTTCACGCTTGACTCCACTTCACAAACCATTTATTGACTCACGGGGGTACCATCTTGAATGAGCTCGGTATTCTACCTAGCTCCTACACAAATCAATTCTTCTATCTTCCTCATTAGCAAACCTTAACCCTTAGCCCAAGCTCACCATTTCCATCACACATATTCCTACAAAACATTAAACACTAAAACCGTAAGCACTAATGCTTAGTAAGTAAAACGGGTATAACATAACATTATACTTCATTCACGCATACACATCATAACCATTTATTCATGAAAACATTAAACATAAACACATACCTTAACCATTCAAGCCTTAACCTTTCTTTCCTTAATCCTTCCTTATCTAACACATCAACTAGCCTTACACTTACTTGCACATAATAACCTCATACAACCATTCATATGCCTTAACATATAAAAACACATAAACACATAAAGTATGGAAATCACCATAACATCATCTTATAGCCGGTTTACTTACCTTGATTCCAAGCTAAAGCTATCAATAACATCATCATCATTATCTTCATCTTTTATCATCCTCATCATCATCATTACTTCCTAAACCATAACCATCATCAAGACTCATTAACACAACATCATGATCAAGGGTTAGATAACCCATTTAAACTTACCCATTATCTTTTCTACATCATTATATGATCATGTCATAATCATATGACGAAAACCCACTTCAGTCATAAACCTTAACCTCATAAATCATTAAGATAGAATTACTTACTTGGAGTGGATCAATACTAGGAAGGACTATGGACATTAGCTCTTCATCTTCTTCTTCCTAAGCCACCATCTAACTTTTCCCTCCATTTCTCCTTCTCCATAACCAGACCTCACACATCTTATCTAAAATAATGAGGGAATCCTCTAGAATTCCCTGGATATATTTAGTTAGGTAGCAACTGAGAGGATGATCGATACACTTGAGAGGGTGTTAAACCTTTGTTAACGTGTGTATATGATATATTGAGTTAATATGATTAAGTATGCAGAATCTACTTAACCACACTTAGAAGGTAATTTGGTTATGGAAATGGAACAGTGATGTTTGTTATAGAACAATGAACAAAGAAAGTTATCACCAAACGATTCAATATTATTCAAGATAATACAAGTGATCTTCACTATCACTAGGGTTACAAAACCTTGAATCTTAATGTTTCTATGGCTTGTGATATTGTTCTAGTTTAGTTGTTCTAAGCATATGAATTAAGCACATACAATTTCACACACAATATCTAAGTCTAAGATCTTTCTTTTATAGCACAAGAAAGATCTTTACAAAGTTGATAAGACAAGTCGAACACATGCAAACTTATCTTATGTGTGTCAGTAACTAAGATACAACATGTATCTGAATATACAACTTGTTACTGAACACTTTGTCTAAAGATATTATCTACCGTGTATTGTTGACTTTTATACACATAATATCTTTGTATACTTATCTACTCAGCAGTAGAAAGTTCTTCACCACCAGCAGAATCATTCAGCAGTAGAATGTTTAACGCTAGCAGCAGAATCAAATGCTCTAGCAGTAGAATGATACTTAAGAGTATTTCTTGAGCAGAACCCGATATTAATCTTCTTGAATATTTAATTCCCAACAATCATCCCCTAAACATGTGAATCCTTTTCAACATGTTTCTTCTGAATTAAATCATGATTGTGAGGATCTTGCAAACATTTCATAGTCAGATTCTTGATCTGAGCTTTTCTTTGTTCTTCAAGATTAACTATCTTTCTGTCTAACTCATCTGCTTTCTGTGAATCTTTTTCAGCAATAACATCATCTTTCTTTGAATTGAAAACAAACAATACCTTGAATAAAAGATGGTGCAATTTCCTTGGATGGAGGAATTATAAGAGGCAATGGTGCTGTGTATCTTGGATGCTAATCTACTCTTAGCATGACCTAGATAGAACTTTCTCCATTTTAATGCTTCATCCCTTCTGAATATATATAATACTTCAGAATCTTTATTTGAAGAGCTTATTCCTTGTATCCATCAACTGAAACAGCTTATTCCCAACATCCATCAACTGAATGCTCATTCTTATTATTTGCAGAATAATAAGACATTTTAGCTTCTCAAAAAGCTAACTTCATCATCTTGTATGCTCTTGTCTTTTCTGATTGAACTTGATCTGCTATGGATCATTTTCCTCCTCTAAATTCTAAGCATACTTCCTTCCCTTATTAGTTAATCTTCCTCCCCTGATTATATTATCTATCCTGAGCTTGGAAGATTTCTCACCATGTACCAAAATATTTTCTCCCCTGTGAGTGTTTTCCTCCCCTGTTTGGAAGATCTCTCACCATCATTTCAGCATTATCTGATCTACCAATCCTCCCCTGAGAACATGTTTTCAGACAATAGTGTACATGTTGGCCATCAATTCCTTAAGAGTTTAAGTTTCTGCCCTCATCACTTCTAGGTGTGTTAACTCCTATGAGAGGTGATTCATTGGACATTTGACTCATTGTCCATCATTTGATGTTTTGTGAGTCTCTTTGAAAAATCCTTTTTAAGAAACTTTTGCCAGAACAGTATGAACTTGATTTTATGATAAGAAAAATCATACTGTTTACAACCATTTTGAAGGGATTAAGTGTGGAACAGACACTTAATCAACATTTCGGTTTAAAGTAACCTCTAGTTGTGTGAGAACCAATGTTTTCAGTTATAAATAACTGCCTGTGTGCAGATAAACTCATTCAAAGAGTTTTCCTGACAGGGTTTCCAGCTCATAGCAATTGTTACCTCTAACACAAGTGTTAGATTCACTTTAGCTAGCTGTTCTTTCTATCAAATGTCCTTAGACTTGCTCATTATACTTTGAAAGTATAAAATGATAGAAAGTGAGTTGAATCAGTTACTGTCTGATCAACTGAGCCATCAAGTCAATGTGAAATATGATAATTAGATTTCAAGAAATAAGTTCTAAGGGATCAATTAACTTAGGAGTAAACCTTTGTTAATAAATTCTCAAACTCAGTCCATCATAAACCTATTATGTAAGCAACTGGAATCATTCTGCTGCTTCCATTTCACTTCAGACTTCCCATTTTGCTCAATGTTCATACCTGAAATAGTTAGTCTAAAACCAAGAAACAAAAATGCAAAGCATATGTCTTATAACAGTATCATAATATGACTAACAATATGAACTTGACAAACAAAAATTTGTACCAGCAGAAACTTTTCACTAACAGTAGTATCTTATAAAGCCAGCAGCACAATAAAAAATTTATATACAAAAACACAGAGATTAAAAAGTTTAAGGATTAAGCATTCCAATACTTGCTACCAAGTATTGAAACCTTCCAACATCAAAAGCTTTAGTAAGAAGATCTGAAAAGTTGTGATCAGAATCAATTTTAAGAACTTGAATCAACTTTTTCTCATTACAGTCTCTAATAAAATGATGTCTTATTTCAATGTGTTTTGTTTTAGAATGTTGCACTGGATTTTTAATAATACAAATCGTACTAATATTATCAATATGAATGACAATGTTTAAGAAATTGTACCCATAGTCAAGAAGTTGGTTTTGAAGCCATAGAACTTGACCACAGCAACTTGTAGCAGCTACATATTCAGCTTTAGTTGTTGAAGTAGCCACAATTGTTTGCTTCTTACACTGCCATGAGATAAGTCTACACCCAAGGAATTGACATCCTCCAATTGTTGACTTTCTATCCAAGCTAGCACCAGCATAATCACTATCAGAAAATGCTACCAAGTCAAAAGGTAATTCCTTTGAATACCATAGACCCAACCTTGGTTGACCCTTGAGATATCTAAAAATCCTCTTGACTGCTGTTAAATGAGAAACCTTTGGAGTTACTTGAAATCTTGCACAAGCACAAACAGAGAACATGATATCAGGTCTTGATGATGTGAGATACATCAAAGAACCTATCATAGATCTGTAAGTGTGTATATCTACATTATCTCCATCTAAATCTTTTAGAAGAGGCTTCTCAGAGTCCATTGGTGTGCTTACTACCTTTGAATCAGCAAATTTGAATTTTTTAAGTATCTCTGCAACATATTTTTCTTGACTAATAAATATGCCTTCACTAGATTGCTTAACTTGCAGACCCAAAAAGAATGTAAGTTCTCCCATAGAACTCATCTGAAACTTATCATGCATAAGTTTCTCAAACTCCAAACACATCTCCTTCCTTGTAGACCCAAAGATAATGTCATCCACATACACCTGCACTAACAGAAGATCCTTCTTGTGCTGTTTGATGAATAGTGTCTGATCAATCTTCCCTCTTTGAAATCCATTCTCTATTAAGTAGGAAGCTAGTGTTTCATACCAAGCTCTTGGTGCCTGATGAAGGCCATATAGAGCTTTAACTACTCTGTACACTTTGTCTGGATGTTCTGGATCAATGAAACCAGGAGGTTGTGAAACATATACCTCCTCATCAATAGTTCCATATAAAAATGCACTCTTGACATCCATTTGATATACTGTGAAGCCCATAAAAGAAGCATAAGCTAAAAATAACCTAATTGCTTCAATCCTTGCTACTGGAGAAAAAACCTCTTCATAGTCTATCCCTTCTTGTTGTGTGTACCCTTGGGCTACTAATCTAGCCTTATTCCTAATCACTATGCCCCTATCATCCCTTTTATTCTTGAAAACCCATCTAGTGCCAATTACCTTTTCATTCTTAGGTAAATCAACTAGCACCCATACCTTCTGAATCTTGAACTAAAGAAGCTCTTCTTGCATAGCCTCTACCCAGCTTGAATCATCTAAGGCTTTCAGAATGTTCTTTGGTTCATCTTGTGAGAGAAAACATACAAACAAGCAAGAGTTTGAAAACTCATGCTGTTTTGAAGCATAAAGGGCATCAAGAAGCCCTTGTTGGTCTGAAGACATCAGTTGTTGCCTTGTCTTCACACCTGATTGTACATCTCCTATCACATTATCCAGGGAGTGGACTTTGTGAATCCTTGTGTATGGTGTAAGAGGAACTTGATAGTTAGGTGAGATATTGCTCAAATCCACCTCTTTATCTGAGAAATCTGCTTCATTTAAGTCTAAAGCCTTTTTAGGAACAATGTTCTTCATATCAACACTGTACATATTGCCCTTTCTAGGAATTTTAATAAGTACTTGACTTTCATCAGGCATCTTAAAATCAGGAGAAAGCACAAGACATTCAGTGTCACAGAAAAGAACTTTGTTCTTTTTGTCACACATTTGTGAGACACTAAAAAGATTATACTTAAGTTCTTGCACATAGAACACATCTTCAAAATCTAAATTTCCAGTTTTAATTGTACCTTTACCGAAAATTTTACCACCAATACCTCCTCCAAAGGTAACATAGCCTGCATCTATTGATTGAAAATCTGAGAGATAAGACTTGTTGCCTGTCATGTGCCTTGAACATTCACTATCTGAGTATCCTTGATCCTCTTGTTTATCAGTTGAATGTTCCTGCACAGTAATAAGGAGTATTAGTTTCCTTTGGGGACCCAAGCCATTACTGACTTGGATCTGCCTCGTGCATCAATGTAATTTAATTTCTTAAGAATGGTTGATGCACCATTGGGTTTAGTTGGATTCCAAACCCAACATGCTGAGGCCTTAACAGCATTTGCCCTCTTTCCCTTAGCAGCAGAATGAACTGATTGCTTAGCAGCAGAAACTGCTAGCTTTTCAGTTTTACCCTTTGGTTTCCAAACTTGTTTTTTGACCACTGCTTTTGTTTGAATGGGCCTTTGAACAGTTTTTATGCATTTTTGTAAAATGATTTTGCATATTTAAATGTTGGTCTTGGGTTAACAGTCATCAATGGTCTAGCAGCAGAAACTACTTTTGGAACTGCTCTGGGTTTTATTCAATTAAAATTAGAACTAGAGTGAAAGTGAGTTTGAGGAGTTTGCCTTTTGAAATTCACCTTATTGTTTTCATACCCAGATACCCATTTGTTACAGAAAGCTGCAAGATGATCAAAACTACCACATGTGTAACAAGCTTAATTATAAAAGAAAAGTCATCACGTAATTGGTTAGACTTGAGGCCATTCCAATTTCTTTGGTTACCTCTGGGCTTGCTAGTGGATCTATATTGTTCACAATATTTAACTGGTTGCCGAACATGTTTAATGTTTGTTCTAGGCTTAACAGTATCCTTTTTGATCACTTTAGGAACCCTTGTTCCTGCTTTCTTAACTACTTTAGGTTTAGACATAACCTGTTCATCATCACTATCAGTTGTACATTCCTCAACAACTATAGCATCTGCTTTCCTATCAGAGGACACCTTGTCCTCAGAAAGTGAAGTTTTAGATAAACTCTCACTTACTTTCTCTACCTTAGGACTCTCAGTAGACTTAGAACCATATTCCATTATTGGTTCTTGAAACTCAGCAAATCCTGTGTGTGCTAGGTCAATACCTGGAGGTGAAGGAACACCTCTGTATGGTGGAGGAACAGATTTGTATCCTAAACCAGACTTAGCTTTATTGATTACTTGAGCTTCCCAAATTTTATTAACTCCATCTGAGGCATGAGCTAAAGCATATATTGTTATCTTAACATTTTCACTTTTATTTTTGTGATCTGCTAAGGATTTATTCAGTTTAGTAATACACTCGTCTTTGAATTCTATGTTTCTTTTTAGTGCATTCATGTCATCAGTAAACCTAGATTCATTTCCTTGAAAATGCAAGATTTGTTTTTCAAGAACAGCTAGACCTCTTTTATGATTAGCTAAATTAGCTAATGCATCATATAATTGTTCTAGTTGATCATCAAATCTTTTTTTAAGATCTTCATAAGCTTTAAGAGCAGAGTATGATTCAATACATTTAATTGTGGAATTTACCTCTGAATCAGAAAAGGCCATTAGTGCAGTCTCAGTGGCCACCAATGCAGCTTCTTTTGGTGCTTCCTCCTCATCAGCCATGAAGCTCCAATCATAGTTAACACCATCTATGGCTAGCATAGCCCTTGGCTCTTCCACTGTGACTTCCTTCTTCTTTTCTTGCCTATACCATGTGCTTCTATTATCCTGCTTCCTTGGGTTTCTACATTCTTTAGCAAAGTGTCCTAACCTGTGACAGTTGAAACACTCTACTTTCTTTTTATCAAATCCAGCAGTTTCATTACCATCAATGGTAATCTGCTTACCAGTTCTCTGCCAGAATTTCTTAGCCCACATGCTAAGTAAAGCAACCTGCCATTTGATGTCCATCTCTTCCAAATCATTATCATCCAATTGATCAAGATCTTCATGAGTTAGAGGAGAACCACTAGTTTGACTAGACATGAATACATAGAATGCTGGATCTCCAAGTCCAGCAGCATTCTTTTGTGAACTAGCAGTAGGACCACCATAGTTAGCAGTAGAAACACCTGCATCTTCATCTACCTCTTCTGACTTACTAATACTAGGAGATGACAAGAGTGCCACATTCCCAGAACTAGTACTATAGTTTCCAAACTTCTTTAGACTTTGTTCAACAATTTTGAAGTTGTTGTACAAATCATTGAGTTTCATGGTTTCAATGTCTGGTTTGTTCATCCAGACAACCACATGAGTATGGAACTCATCAGGTAGGCTTCTCAAAAACTTCATGTTGAGATCTTCCTTGGCTATCTCAACCCCCAACACAGCTAACTGACTGACAAGCTTATGTAATCTAGAGAACAGCTTATCAAGTGATTCATTGCTATTTGAACTAAAGTTTTCAAATTGTTGTTTCAGCAATGTCTTCTGTGTTTTCTTGGTAGTTTCATTACCACCAAACCATGCACAAATCTCTTCAAAAAGAGTTTTTGCATCAGGATACTTGCTAAAGGATAGCATCTGTTCACCAGGAATGGTCATAAGCAACAAATTTCTTGCTTTTTGATCATTTCTCTTCTGTATCCTTTCATCACCGGTAACTGGTCCAGTATTTCTTTTTCGATCTGTTTTGCCTTCAAGAATAACATCTGTATAACCTAGTGTAAAAGAATCACCATACATAATGATATCCCAAAGAGCATAATCTTGAACCATAAAATATTGCTTAATTCTTAACCTCCATAACTCAAACTCATTCTGTTTGATCATGGGCAACTTTGCAGCAACATTTGTAGCCTGAGTATCTTGTACGTCCATTTCTTTAACTTCTTCTTCTAAATCAACTATATCAACCTTGGCGCTCTGATACCAATTGAGAGGTTGATCGATACACTTGAGAGGGTGTTAAACATTTGTTAACGTGTGTATATGATATATTGAGTTAATATGATTAAGTATGCAGAATCTACTTAACCACACTTAGAAGGTAATTTGGTTATGGAAATAGAACAGTGATGTTTGTTATAGAACAATGAACAAAGAAAGTTATCACCAAATGATTCAATATTATTCAAGATAATACAAGTGATCTTCACTATCACTAGTGTTACAAAACCTTGAATCTTAATGTTTCTATGACTTGTAATATTGTTCTAGTTTAGTTGTTCTAAGCATATGAATTAAGTACATACAATTTCACACACAATATCTAAGTCTAAGATCTTTCTTTTATAGCACAAGAAAGATCTTTACAAAGTTGATAAGACAAGTCGAACACATGCAAACTTATCTTATGTGTGTCAGTAACTAAGATACAACATGTATCTGAATATACAACTTGTTACTGAACACTTTGTCTAAAGATATTTTCTACCGTGTATTGTTGACTTTTATACACATAATATCTTTGTATACTTATCTACTCAGCAGTAGAAAGTTCTTCACCAGCAGCAGAATCATTCAGCAGTAGAATGTTTAACGCTAGCAGCAGAATCAAATGCTCTAGCAGTAGAATGATACTTAAGAGTATTTCTTGAGCAGAACCCGATATTAATCTTCTTGAATATTTAATTCCCAACAGCAACTTTGGCCCTTTGGCACATTAAGCCCCTCAAGTCTCATTTCTTCTATTTTGGTCACAACTAACTTATAACACATATAGTCTAATACAACTTTAGCCCCTTGGATCTATTTCTTTCCATTTGTGCCTCATAATATTTTCCAATACTACACCATACATTCATTGACCATTAGTTGACTTCGGGTTTGACTATGACGAAACATTCGTTGACTAACCAATCATGTTAAACCTTAGTCAATTTCATCTAGGGTGGGTCCTAGTTGTATACGGGAAACGGGTCTAACACAAACCATGGTTGGGTAAGAAAAGAAAGCATGGTTAGGTTAAGAAGAATATCCAAGAGAATGTTGATGCAGGATTTCTGACCAGGTTTTAATACTTATAATGTTACTCGTCTACCTAAGGTCTACCTTATGCACTAACGGGCAGAGAACCCGATCGTGTGTAGTGTAGGATTCCGTTCAAAGCGCTCGCCGATCGCTCGCCGATCGTTCGAAAATTGCTCGAAAATTGCTCGCTCGATCCGTCGCTCGATTGTAAACGAGCCGCTCCGCTCGGTTCGGTTTGTAAATGAGCCAAGCATGAGCAAAGGTATGCTCGGCTCGGATCGGCTCGAATCAGCTTGAATATTTTTATTATATATATAAATATATTATATATGTATGTATTTATATAAATATAAATTTATCTTATATATATAAGTATTTATATATTTATGTATGTATTTATGGATTAACATTTTGTTATCCATAGCTTAATTAGAAATTATGCATAGTAAATTCGAAGAATATGATGTGACAAAATTCTATTTTCTAGATGTATGTTCCTTAATAATATTTTTCTTATTATCTTTTCACGATATAAATTTTGAGACGGCTTCAGTTTTATTCGAGTTGGGTTTGTTCGTGTAGAGGCTTAAAAAAGCATACTCAAATCCGACCTTAGCAAGTTTTCGAGTTAATCTCATACGGGTCTATTCAAGCCTTGTCCATCTAAGTTATGAACTTATGACCAATTAAATATGAGTAAATGTAATAAAGTGAATGTGAATCGTAATAAGCAGATAATGAAGTACTACTTTGATAACATAATACTCCGTAGTTCAGATGTGAATATATTTATGTTTCAAATGTGAATTTGTGTTGCAAATATCTGAGACATGTTATTATAAGCTAACAAAGATAAGATATGAAAATGTTATTAAACCGAGCGAGTTCGAGCCGAGCCGAGCTGCTCGATTTTAAACCAAGCGAGCTCGAGCATTGGTTTTCTGCTCGTTTCATTAAATACGAACCGAGCCGAGCTGCTCGGTTTCAATTCGAGCCGAGTTCGAGCAGACCCTCGCTCGGTTCGGCTCGGCTCGTGAACACCCCTAGTGTAGTGTATTATTCGGTAAAGCCGAGGTCGTCCCAAGAGCTATGTGTATGCAGATTCTAACTTAAGTCTATGTCATGTTTTTAAAATGGTTTTGAATAATTTTGATTAATGAAAACTAAATAAACAGAAATCAATGTTGCAAAAATCGTGAATCGGTAGTCGGGCGATCGACCACCCCGCAGCGATTAATCGGTCAAGGCGGGATTAATCGATGATTAATCGGATTGGCATTTCCTGCAAGTTTTGTGTATTTCTGGAGACCAAACTAAAGATCTTTAAGTGATTCCAAGCCTACTATGTTTCCAAACCTCAATAAAAGGCTCCAATTCTGATTATGAGACCCATTGTGCGATATAAGTGAAATAAACGATCCCCAAATTAAGTAGAATGCCTAAATTATTTTTTTTAAGTTGACTGATTCGGCCGATTTTTGACTGATTAGTGGCCGATTTTTGCCTAGGCGTATTTTTTCCACCGATTTTCAAAAATCAACAAGGTATAAGGCCGATTACCGATTAATCGGCCGATTCGGCCGATTTTTGCAACATTGACAGAAATGAAATAACGAAATTAAATTAAGATGAAAACAGTAAGGAGAAAGTGTACTAGCCTAGTTGTTCATCCTATCATGCAATGACTATGTTCTCTAATTAAGCGTTTTATCACTTCAAGTGGGGAATAAGTATCACTAGACTCCTTTGGTCCATTCGCCTAGCCTATCTTCCTAGAATCCTACTAGGACGCCAAAGGTCTGCATCCTTATGGTCGTCAAAGCTTATAGGAAGACTTCTTAAGTTCATCCAACCCGGAGGGTGATCCTATGGTCAATTAGCACACAAGGAATTGGGAGCTCTATGGTCAATTCTTCCCAACCCTCGCAACCTGCTACACTAGGGTCCTATGGTCAATTCTCCTAGTGCAAGAAGTACAACCGGTCTTCAAAACTACCGAAACTAGAGGATCTAACGAAAAACTAAGCATGCACACACTAGAAGCAATAATAAAAGCACGAAAATATAATCAAAACATGAAAGGAATCATAACTAGGCTAGCACCAAAGGTGCTTAGCCAAACATATA
This sequence comes from Artemisia tridentata subsp. tridentata, assembly GCA_021014915.2. Classification (NCBI taxonomy): domain Eukaryota; kingdom Viridiplantae; phylum Streptophyta; class Magnoliopsida; order Asterales; family Asteraceae; genus Artemisia; species Artemisia tridentata. Next base: position 404,452,835 of record CP139509.1, read on the forward strand.
GTAAATTATACCAAAAATGATGAATAAAACATGAATTGAATTGAACATAATGTTTGATACAAATTACTTGATGTAGAACTAATGAAAACGCTGATTGCAAGTGAATTCTCCCTTCGAAAATGGTTGATTGCTGCTGAAAATTTCCCTGGAATGATGCCCTAGTCGTCCCCTAGGAGGGGGTGAAGAGAGATACTCAAAAATGCATATTTAGGGTTGTATTTATAGGCCTCGACAAAGTTACGGCGTAACTTTAAGTGTAAGTTACGCCGTAACTTATTTTAGTAAATAAAATATTTCCTGATCTTGAAAAGTTATGCCATAACTTTCGATTCGGTTACGGCCTAACCAAACTTTGGTTACGGCGTAGAAACCAATTGCGTACTTTTATTTGCCTTCCATTATTAAAACCTCCATGGACTTGTACGCTTTTGATCCCTGAAGTAGCACATGGTTTGATATCAAGTCCATATGCCTTTATAAGTATAATACTTATAAGATATGTACAGTTTCAGCCCCTCATCGATCTTAATATTATTATACTTGGTCCTTGTGAAATAATTAAACTTCATTTGAATTGTCACATTTAGTCCCTGATCATTCTTGTTATTTTTATAACAAGTCCTTGTAATAATTTAATCTTCATAAGATCCACCCAGCTTTAGTCCTCCATTGTACTTGTTATTTTTACTTTTAGTCCCTGAGTAATAAATAAACTTCGTATCAATTTGCCGCTTTCAGCCCCTGGACTTCAACTCCTTCGCGCCCAAGTTATTAATTACGGCGTAACTAAATCACCAAGTTACGCCGTAAGTCTTCGTTAGCATGTACTTATCCACTTGTATATCCATTACTACGGCGTAACTAAATCACCAAGTTACGACGTAATCTTCATACTTGGTCACTACGGCGTAACCTCATGAGTGGGTTATGTCGTAATCTGCACTAGATGATATTTACGCCGTAACCTTGTAAGTTTGTTACGGCGTAATCTTCTTGACCACGAAATTCTTCTAAGTCACTGGATTACTACGACGTAACTATAAGTGTCAGTTACGCCGTAACCTTGAGTTGTGTTGACTTTGGGGCTCGTAACATGTATAAATCCAAAGTTACGGCGTAAGTGGAGAGTGGAGTTACGCCGTAACCTCTTCTTGGTCAGCATACTAAAGTGTATATCTTCGTTAGTACCTTTCCAATTCCACGTCTCTTTGTTCCTATGCTCATTTATAACATGGAAACTAAATATAAAAAAATCAAAGCATATATCCATATAAAACGATACAAATAATGAGCATTTTAGGGGGAAATTGACACTAAAGTATCAGGATTATTTGATGTCATCAAATATCCCCCCACTTAAACTCTACTTGCCCTCAAGTAGACCTTATTAGAATCATTTCTAAAAAGATATCCCCCAAATTACTTGGGAAATATGAGATTAAAAATTTCCTATGCTAGAATTTTCAAAGCCGAACACCTCACGAAATGGGAAACAAACACTCATACTCTCCCTAATCTAAGTGTCAATTTCGGGGTGATCACTTAACGCAAAGTCATAGCATGTATTCTATCATAGGCTTGGCGGTTACACCTATCTCCACCACTAGAGCTAAGGTCAAAACAATCTTCGAAGGAAATATTGGGTGAACAAATTATAAGGCTAAGGTGTAGTGTTGTTACTAGCATACTACGAAGAAGGCGACAAAGACCATCGATACATGACCAAATCTATGGCGAAGACACCAATGACTGCTCAAATCTCTCACCTAAGCATGATTCACAACTAAAGGTTAGGATAAGACATGGGATGCACATGAATGGTGAAAAATTATATAAGAAGCAAATAGTCTTAGCCTACAACGAAGTTGTCACCGCCCGCCGTCCATCAAAACTCCAAGCTTTAAGACGCAAAAACCGGATCATTATGTAGTAAGTTAGTGTGCCAATGTAGATGTCATATGGCGAGGTGCACACTAACTTAGTCTTCAACCACTAGTTGATGTAGATAAAACATCAATCTTCAAATGTGATCGAGGTAGGATCCTCGATTCTAAATCTGATAAGCTCGTAACGTAGTGCTTTTAATTTTGCACTATCATTTCAAAAATAACTAAACAACACACACACATACACACACACACACAGATATATATATATATATATATATATATATATATATATATATATATATATATATATATATATATATATATATATATATATATATATATATTTTATTTTTTTTGATGAATAACTATACAAAATAATATCATCCCCCCACTTGAGATGAATCATATATGAGAAACTATGGGGGATCTTCAATGATCTTCAAATATATGTCTTCGACTTCAGCGTGATTCCCGAATCTCTCTACTTGAACCTTAAACTTGAGCAAATGACGACTTCCCAATCATGAGCTAAGACTACACGGTAGGCTAAGGCGAATAGGTGTATCGAAACAATATTGATAAGGGTGTGAAATGAAAAGAATGGCTTAGAAGGGTGTATCTAGGGGTATCTTGCACTAAAAGTGAGTGCAACAAAAGGGTTTTAACACGGGGGTCGAAGAGTCGAGGTGACTAATCGATAAACGCACACAATTATATACACATATGGGCTATTTGGGTGTTAATCCTAAAATATTGTCTTCTCGAATTGTATCTTCCAAATGTATCAATCTAACTCGACACACTACTCATCTATGGTCTTGAAATGATGTAAAGGCCAAGTTCTAAAGTTTACATACTACCGGCACACTCAATATTTGGTGAATTTGGGGTAAATAAGGGGAAACTGAAAGGCTAAATCTCACCATGGAAATCAAGGGTTATAATGTGCTTGGCTAAGGTCTATTCTAGTTAGGTTAAGAAAAACATGTCAAAATTTTAAAAATGGCATAGTTTTTCAAAATAAACTAGAAAAAATGAGGGCAAGCAAGTTCAAGTTATAATTCTACTCCCGTCCCCCCACTTGAAATGTACAAAGTCCCTTTTGTACTAAACATGTAATAAAGATGAGGTAAAAGTAGAATTAGAACGAGAACTCCCCTGAAATTTGCTCCAAAATGAAAGAAGGATCACGTTGAATAAGCGTGCCTTCGTCTTGAGATCCATGAGCAAACTTTGATAAACTGAATTCACTTAAACAACCCAACGCATCATACTTGAAAGATATTAAGTAATGAAAATAAAGAAAATGAAAATCCTAACTCACTTTCGTAGGAATCACGGTTGCATTTAGCGTATGCAACAAGCCTTTTAAACCACTCGGTGTCCCGAGTGGACGAGTGAAGTCTCGTGAGGGTTTACAAGGAACACACCCACAAAGTTCATTTACTACTTAAAATTTACAAACTTGGTAATTTGTTTTTGAAAATGGCTTGCTACAGTAAGAAGTTATGGCGTAACTTCTAGACTGAGTTACACCGTAAATAATGTGACCTGACAATGAGCTCGTACTGTGAATATATTATGATGTAACTTGAAACTAGAGTTACGCCGTAATACCTTCTGGTGTCAATTCCATAATTTTTCGACCTCTTAAATGCCATAAGAGGTCCTTCCAGCACTTCTCCTGCATTTCTTAACTGTGAAAACCTGTAAAAATGATGCACAAACATACCAAGCATAAAATCCTATAAAATTAAAACAAAAAATAAAAAGATAGGTGTAAAACCGAAGATTTCTGAATGCATAATATGACCAAAATGCCCCTCTAATTTTTAAAATTTAAGAATATATATAATCACACCAAGGAACGTACTATTTGAACTTTAACCGAAAGTAACCAAACGAATAAACCGTAAATCCAAAATAATTAAAAACTAAACTTCACAATTGAATTTTTGAACATATTTGAATCCCAAAATATCTTCGTAACATAAAATATAATACGAGGAATTAATTACGTTACACGAATAAGTGTTTTGGGCCGTTTTTCTTTTGATACGCAAACAATAAACAATCAAAGGCCATGAACACTTAAGCCCATAATACTTTTGGCCCAATCCGAAACCCACAAGAGAAAATAAAAAAATAAAAAGACCGGCTTTTGTTTTCTCCTATTCAATCTATTCGACAAAAAAAAAAAAAAAAAAAAAAAAAAAAAAGGAAACCCTAAAAGCCTAAAAAGAGATCGGCTGCTACTTTTTGTTTCTCTTTTCTGTTCGAACAAAAACACAGCAGCAACAAGGAGATTCTTTGGTGCTTCTTGAGTGGTTCCACCGTGTGTTACAGCAGCTCGTGGTGGGTTCTTACTCGTGAGTTTTGGAGGCTGTTCGAAGAGGTGTTGTTAGGGTTTTATTCGGCTGGAAATCATTGTGTTCGATCCTTGTTTTTGTTCTCCTCATCACGCTACAAGGGTAATCGTATCAATCCTTGTTCAATACCATCTTTTCTTGTTTGATTCTTGTTAGTTTCCTTGTTGTTCTTGTCTAAATATACACATGAGATAATAAGACAAGCTACATGTGATCATAACATGTCACATGAAATAACAATTATAAAAGCCCTAATATTAATTGACCTATTGTTGTGATTTTAATTCGAATTGATATGAACATGTAAAGACCATTTAAGAGTCGACCTAGGGCTGTTCTAAATCAACCATAATCGTTTTGTACCAAGAAATAACCATTGGAATATGAAAACCCTAAAAGAGTGCAAGATATATTTAACACTGCTGCTGTCTAGGAATTTTAGTCAACTTGGTTCGATTGGATAAAAATGATGTGAACGTATTTTTAGGTGGTTTTTGAGTCTAGAAATAATTTCAGGAAAATAGCTTTCTGGGAAAATTAATCATGTAATTTTTAGAGGTAGGTAAGGCACTTTTTTCTAATTTATGAGATCGGATGTCAAAACCGTAATTCAGGTTATGAAAATTCACCTGTGGTTTGCGATTTTTAATTTGAAATCTATAACGAGTTATGACATAAAAAATTTTCAGAATAATATTTGGGATATAGGTTAGTTTCTGTAATTTTTTCAGATTTTTATAAATTTATTTGATGGGGCTTTGAACTGCATACTTTTCGTATGTTAAAACTGATCAGTAATCTGGACGACTTGACTAAAAGGATTTTTAGACTATAGTTATACTTAATAATAAATTCTGGAAAAATTAGGGTAAATTCTTAAGACATATAGGCACGTGTGTGAATTTTTGGGAATTTTATCTCTGAGTTCTTATAAGGATGAAAAATCGGACAAAACAGTACCAATTTATGTGTAAAATCTGTGAAAAGTTTAAAAGATATTAAAAAGGTGTTAGGTGTTTATTTTTCAAACTAAAGGGTTTAAATGGTCATTTTTTTTCTAAAACTAAAGGACTTAACTTGTAAAAACCTGTAACTTGGTAATATTTACATTTTAGACCCTGATCTTGTTATAATGACACTATAACCCCTAAACTTATTATAATTGCATATTAAACCCTAAAATTATGAAAACCACATTATGAACCTTAAACTACGAATATGGTCATCTTTAATACTTTAAATTGACAAACGGGAATGTTAATAACTAAAGTTACTAAATATGGAAACTTACTATTTTTGGAAAGTGACCTAAAATGGAAAGACAACTAAAATGAAACCTTTATGATTAAGAAAACTATGAAACTTATAAGTAAACTTATAATTCATGTAGATTCGCTGAAGAAGGAGTTTATTCCGATCCTTATGTTTCTAGTGTGTGTTTCCCTAGCGGTTTAAGGTACAGATATTCTACCCTTTTTCAGTAAGGGTGCTTTCGTTCTCATGACTTTCTCGATCTTGATACGTTAGGATTTCCTTAAGCCATTGCTATGTTCCCTTATACTTGATTCGTTCTTCATGATCTCGTTGACATTCGTCATTATGACCCTATGACTTAAGTATTCGAATCACTTGTTGATTAGAAGGTTCATTTGATTTTATAACTGGATGTGAAAACCTTTCTAAATTTCATCATGGAAATATCTGGAGAAAAACTAATTTTAGAATGATGGTTATGAACGAGGATACCACTTTTATATGAAATTTTACTAAACCTTTATAAAAACTACATTTAAAGACTACCTTTATGAAAACCGTTTTAAAGATCATTTTTATGAAAACCATTATTAAGAGATTTCTTTAAATGAACATTTGATAGAAACCTTTGAATTGAACCTTGCTATGAACCATTTGATTTCGAACCTTTGATTATGAACCTTTGAGATCCTATGCCTGATATGATTCCCTTATTTGACTCATGACTTTCATTGCATAATTGTCATTCTTATTGACTCACTCTGACATTTATTTAAATGTCTCTGCCATGCTATGCTTATGTTTTGCCATGCTTATTTGAGTTACTATCTTGTTTCTCTTGCCATGCTAGTTTGTTATTTGTTGTATGCTATGATAGATCCGTGCCTGAGCTTAACTAGTTCTGGAGGTAACAGGACCATGTCTAGGATGGCACCCTAGTCATGACACTCCCGTAGAGGTGTGATAGATCTACGGCGTTCCCCCCTTATGTATATGTATTTTATCGCGATCACTATTGGCCAACCTTATGTGTGCGTAGTCTAGTACTAACATACATACTTATGTTAGGGAGCATATGGATGCATCCTAGGTTTTACTTGTTTTATGTGATTATGGTGACCAGGTGGTGTGTGCCTTGCACTCCTTCTCACATTTTATTTTATTGTACTTACTTAGAGGTCTCCCCTCTTCGTATACTTATTATGCTTTGGTATGATTTGACGGATTATGTATGTATGGAGTTCTTATGGCACATCCTTACATGACTTTCCTTATTTCATTTTCTCTTGATTCATTATTTATTTTGTTCTCATGCATTCTTGATTCGTTGTTCTCCTTAGAATTCGTATGACTTCATGATTATGCTTTTCATTTCGTATTCTTATCCCTTCATTACTTATGCTTATTTACCGTTATGTTATGTTATATATATATCTGTTCACTGGGCTTTTTAAGGTCAGCCGCATTTCTTTTCTTGCGGCAGGTTTTAGTTGGAAGCTGGGTATGAGTGGAGAGTACTTTGGACTTAGAAGACCTTACTAGCTATTTTGGATTGGAGAGGACTAGAATGTTTACAAATTGCAGAACTTAGAAATTATTTTTGTTCCCTTGTAACCTTGTATTTTTCAGATTTTCTCCTTGGAACCTTTGGAATTCATTTTGTATTATTTAGTCATATGCTTATGTTTGCTTTGATATGTCACCATAATGTAATACCTCTACCCTTATCGGGTTGGGGTGTTACAATTATGGTATCAGAGACAGGTTGCGACTTGTAATACATTTACCCTTGACCTGTGAAGTTTGGACCATTAAGTTTCCAATGTAGGCGCTCATAAGACAACCTTTGAAAATTTGCTTTAGGATTTCCCCATAGGAACTTCAGTTATTACCGGTGAGGAATGGGTAGACTAGGACATCTATGTAAGTAGCATTGCTTCCGCATCACTCTGATTCGTGCCTCTGCCTTTAGCTAAGCCTTATAAGAACATTTGTTTCATGAGCTAGAAAGTTTTGCAACATAAGCCTAGTAACCAAGTAAGTTTGGAATTCCTCGAAGAACTACATAGATACCTTGCACCATTTAAGTTTCACTTCCTGATTTTGATCTCCACTTTCGATTTGTTTGATAAACAGTTTGATACCTTTCCGACCATCCAGATGGTCATTCAACCGTAATGTGTTTGATACATTCTACGAATTCATTACTCATATCGGATATGAAGTGTATCATCTGATACTACTCAGTTCTGCGTGATCCATTACTACCTCTATGAGAACCCTGACAATTATCAACCACGAATATAAGAAGTTTTGTTCCCTCCCTCTAAATGATTGAACCTTGTCTGCCAACCAGTTCCTTTGGAAGGATATGGTGTAAATACTATCTCGGTACGAAATTGTTAACTAAGCATGATGATGCTGACAGCTAATATTCCATACATCTCACTTTTGACAATTATACGATGTTCATATTACAAATGATGTACACCCTACCTGCCACTTATGCTTTAAAGCTAAACAAAATTTCAATACCTTAAACTGTTCGTTTATCTATCTCAACACTATGATGAACCAAGTACTTGACCTTGATACATGAACTATCCATCTGGCTTGACGACAATACTCATCCTACAAATCCGTTTACTTTTGATATATTCGATTTTGAGGTCTTTAGGTTATGGATTGGCTGGCTCTTCAAAAAGATGCCAGAGACTACCATATCTGATATGTGACCTTTAGAAATCTATTTTCATCCTACTTTTGTTATGATGACTCTCAATCGCTTAAATCTGTTAAGATTAATGTTGCTATGAAAGCACATATTCCAATCTCATTAGATGGTCAATTTCTCCTGACACCTATTAGTATCCACCTTTAGAAAGCTCTGGCATTGGAAGTATTTTGTTGTACAAATTTTTCTGATGTTCTCTGATGAACCTTTTGGGATTCCCTCCTGCTTGAGAAGTAAAATTGACTTTGAACCGATCTCAATTAACGAAACCATGATGCCATAGAAGTTGAGAGATTGAAGGAACTGATGGAATATGATTTTGTTCACTTCAGTGTTTCTTTTTGGATGTTCCTGTTGGGTATGAAGAAGAAAGAGAAAAGTATGCGGCGACGTATCGACTATCGTGAACTTAACCGTATCACTATCCGTAATCATTATCCCTTTCTGTGTATCAATGTTTGATTTGATCTATCTTTGAAACTCCGTATCAGACGGCCTTATCTAATGTTTGAAGGACTGAAGAAGCAACCACAAGAACTTCTAAGAAGGGAGATGACTAACTGAGAGTAACCTCCGTGAAGCATTTCAGTTTTATGCGTGAAGAGGAAGATAGGTGATGTGAAAGTAGATGTGAAGTTTTTCCCTGAGACGATTCATGAAGCTGCTTTCGTACTCGTTGTGATCATTATGAGTTTTAGATGATGCCAATTGTATTGGCTAATAGAATCATGTTTTTCGCGGGTAGTTGGACAATTGTCATAGTATGACAGTGTGTTTGTGCTCAGAGACGAAAGAGGAACATGTAGATCATCTTGTATTAAGTAGAATGACCCTTTGTTCTTGAAGAGTAGATTTGATTGGCTTTCAGAGATTGTAGCAGACAACACTACCAGGTATCCGGTGATGACAGCAGTTTGAGTTGACGAATTTTGAACTGTGCTAGAAGACCTGTCAAAGACACGCAGTCTTGCTTCTCTATTCATTTTAGTTGTACTAAGATGAGTTGAGAGCAGAAGCAGACTCGCGAATGGAAGAATGCACGGTGATCATGTCAGAGATTCACGTTACTATACCACAGTGTCCAGAGGAGTTGCCGAAGGCTTGAGGGACCAGACTCAAGTTTATATTTCCTTTCCACCCTATGATCATATGGACAGACGTAGACAGACTGCTTGGACTTGGAAGAGATTTAAGATCATGTATTTGAATGGATGAAAATTCTGAAGCGAACGTTTGTGTTTGGAAGAGTTGATTCTGTGTAGGATGAAGCTATGGATGACGTAATTCGCTTCCTCTTAACCTACTTAAATTTCCGTTACCTGATGACAAGATCCTTTGAATGATTTAGGTTCTCTATTAGTAATTCCGTTCTGTGTTCATTCTGCGTATATAGGCTGATAGCTTTGTTATGCGAATTTTGACGAACTGTGGAAGGAACCTTGAGATTTATGTCCATAAATGGGCGGATTTTTGAAGCAACCACTTATATTGGCTGAGTTGATTTTGGTGAATGATGAAGGGTTGACGCTATTAATGACGTACCTTAATTCTGATAGACATTCTAGGATCTCTGTTACGCTTACGAGTAGTTTCATTCTCCTCTTAGTCATGTTGTTTGATTTTGATGACCTCTGAGATTGTAGTTGGATTAGGTGGATTAAGATAAGTTATTTTGTTCACGACTTGAGATAAAGTATGACCATCATGAGGGCATATTTATATGATGCAAGTATTATGACGTCTGGCCAACGTGATAATACTCACATCATATAACGTGCACTTGTTGTGGGCATAAGATATTTCGAGAAGTGCCTTAGAAACCTTAGAATTTCTGATAGCTGTTGGAGATTATCTGTGTTAGTGAGACTTTAGGTTCTTTCGACCTATACGCTTAATTTGCCTTCACGTGGTACGATTTGATACGTTTGGATCCTCGACACGCGTTTTGCTGACCTCTGAACTTCCGATAATAATCTTAGGTTCTGTTGTAGAGCTTTCTGCCGGTTGATGTTATCAACAATCTGTTTTCTGTACGTTCTCATCTGATTTGTCTAATCAAATTCCACGGATGATATATCCGTCAAATCCTACGTATTTCCTGTACCTCTCCCGAGAGAATACGATTATCATTATGTACATTGGTATATTATTCTTTTGATCTGGATTCAGTATGGTATGTCCTTTCTGAAGAAATCAAAGCTATTTTTGATCATCAAGATAGAGTCATGAGAAACAAGTCATTCGCATTTCAGTTCACGGTCCGTTGCGCTTTCCGTTTCATTTCACTTCAATTTTCGAGGACGAAATTTTTTTTTAGAGGGGAAGAGTTGTAAAACTGAAGATTTCTGAATGCATAATATGACCAAAATGCCCCTCTAATTTTTAAAATTTAAGAATATATATAATCACACCAAGGAACGTATTATTTGAACTTTAACCGAAAGTAACCAAACGAATAAACCGTAAATCCAAAATAATTAAAAACTAAACTTCACAATTGAATTTTTGAACATATTTGAATCTCAAAATATCTTTGTAACATAAAATATAATACGGGGAATTAATTACGTTACACGAATAATTGTTTTGGGCCGTTTTTCTTTTGATACGCAAACAATAAACAATCAAAGGCCATGGACACTTAAGCCCACAATCCTTTTGGCCCAATCCAAAACCCACAAGAGAAAATAAAAAAATAAAAAGACCGGCTTTTGTTTTCTCCTATTCAATCTATTCGACAAAAAAAAAAAAAAAAAAAAAAAAAAAGGAAACCCTAAAAGCCTAAAAAGAGATCGGCTGCTACTTTTTGTTTCTCTTTTCTGTTCGAACAAAAACACAGCAGCAACAAGGAGATTCTTTGGTGCTTCTTGAGTGGTTCCACCGTGTGTTACAGCAGCTCGTGGTGGGTTCTTACTCGTGAGTTTTGGAGGCTGTTCGAAGAGGTGTTGTTAGGGTTTTATTCGGCTGGAAATCATTGTGTTCGATCCTTGTTTTTGTTCTCCTCATCACGCTACAAGGGTAATCGTATCAATCCTTGTTCAATACCATCTTTTCTTGTTTGATTCTTGTTAGTTTCCTTGTTGTTCTTGTCTAAATATACACATGAGATAATAAGACAAGCTACATGTGATCATAACATGTCACATGAAATAACAATTATAGAAGCCCTAATATTAATTGACCTATTGTTGTGATTTTAATTCAAATTGATATGAACATGTAAAGACCATTTAAGAGTCAACCTAGGGCTGTTCTAAATCAACCATAGTCGTTTTGTACCAAGAAATAACCATTGGAATATGAAAACCCTAAAAGAGTGCAAGATATATTTAACACTGCTGCTGTCCAGGAATTTTAGTCAAATTGTTTCGATTGGATAAAAATGATGTGAACGTATTTTTAGGTGGTTTTTGAGTCTTGAAATAATTTAAGGAAAATAGCTTTCTGTAAAAATGAATCTTGTAATTTTTAGAGGTAGGAAAGGCACTTTTTTCTAATTTATGAGATCGGATGTCAAAACTGTAATTCGGGTTATGAAAATTCACCTCCGGTTTGTGATTTTTAATTTGAAATCTATAACGAGTTATGATATATAATTTTTTCAGAATAATATTTGGGATATAGGTTAGTTTCTGTAATTTTTTCAGATTTTTATAAATTTATTTGATGGGGCTTTGAACTGCATACTTTTCGTATGTTAAAACTGATCAGTAATCTGGACGACTTGACTAAAAGGATTTTTAGACTATAGTTATACTTAATAATAAATTCTTGAAAAATTAGGGTAAATTCTTAAGACATATAGGCACGTGTGTGAATTTTTGGGAATTTTATCTCTGAGTTCTTATAAGGATGAAAAATCAGACAAAACAGTACCAATTTATGTGTAAAATCTGTGAAAAGTTTAAAAGATATTAAAAAGGTGTTAGGTGTTTATTTTTCAAACTAAAGGGTTTAAATGGTCATTTTTTTTCTAAAACTAAAGGACTTAACTTGTAAAAACCTGTAACTTGGTAATATTTACATTTTAGACCCTAATCTTGTTATAATGACACTATAACCCCTAAACTTATTATAATTGCATATTAAACCCTAAAATTATGGAAACCACATTATGAACCTTAAACTATGAATATGGTCATCTTTAATACTTTAAATTGACAAACGGGAATGTTAATAACTAAAGTTACTAAATATGAAAACTTACTATTTTTGGAAAGTGACCTAAAATGGAAAGACAACTAAAATGAAACCTTTATGATTAAGAAAACTATGAAACTTATAAGTAAACTTATAATTCGTGTAGATTCGCTGAAGAAGGAGTTTATTCCGATCCTTATGTTTCTAGTGTGTGTTTCCCTGGCGGTTTAAGGTACAGATATTCTACCCTTTTACAGTAAGGGTGCTTTCGTTCTCATGACTTTCTCGATCTTGATTCGTTAGGATTTCCCCAAGCCATTGCTATGTTCCGTTATACTTGATTCATTCTTCATGATCTCGTTGACATTCGTCATTATGACCCTATGACTTAAGTATTCGAATCACTTGTTGATTAGAAGGTTCATTTGATTTTATAACTGGATGTGAAAACCTTTCTAAATTTCATCATGGAAATATCTGGAGAAAAACTAATTTTAGAATGATGGTTATGAACGAGGATACCACTTTTATATGAAATTTTACTAAACCTTTATAAAAACTACATTTAAAGACTACCTTTATGAAAACCGTTTTAAAGATCATTTTTATGAAAACCATTATTAAGAGATTTCTTTAAATGAACATTTGATAGAAACCTTTGAATTGAACCTTGCTATGAACCATTTGATTTCGAACCTTTGATTATGAACCTTTGAGATCCTATGCCTGATATGATTCCCTTATTTGACTCATGACTTTTATTGCATGATTGTCATTCTTATTGACTCACTCTAACATTTATTTAAATGTCTCTGCCATGCTATGCTTATGTTTTGCCATGCTTATTTGAGTTACTATCTTGTTTCTCTTGCCATGCTAGTTTGTTATTTGTTGTATGCTATAATAGATCCGTGCCTGAGCTTAACTAGTTCTGGAGGTACCAGGACCATGTCTAGGATGGCACCCTAGTCATGACACTCCCGTAGAGGTGTGATAGATCTACGGCGTTCCCCCTTATGTATATGTATTTTATCGCGATCACTATTGGCCAACCTTATGTGTGCTTAGTCTAGTACTAACATACATACTTATGTTAGGGAGCGTATGGATGCATCCTAGGTTTTACTTGTTTTATGTGATTATGGTGACCAGGTGGTGTGTGCCTTGTACTCCTTCTCACATTTTATTTTATTGTATTTACTTAGAGGTCTCCCCTCTTCGTATACTTATTATGCTTTGGTATTATTTGACGGATTATGTATGTATGAAGTTCTTATGGCACATCCTTACATGACTTTCCTTATTTCATTTTCTCTTGATTCATTATTTATTCTGTTCTCATGCATTCTTGATTCGTTGTTCTCCTTAGAATTCGTATGACTTCATGATTATGCTTTTCATTTCGTATTCTTATCCCTTCATTACTTATGCTTATTTACCGTTATGTTATGTTATATATATATATATATATATATATATATATATATATATATATATATATATATATATATATATATATATATATATATATATATATCTGTTCACTGGGCTTTTTAAGCTCAGCCGCATTTCTTTTCCTGCGGCAGGTTTTAGTTGGAAGCTGGGTATGAGTGGAGAGTACTTTGGACTTAGAAGACCTTACTAGCTATTTTGGATTAGAGAGGACTAGAATGTTTACAAATTGTAGAACTTAGAAATTATTATTGTTCCCTTGTAACCTTGTATTTTTCAGATTTTCTCCTTGTAACCTTCGGAATTCATTTTGTATTATTTAGTCATATGCTTATATTTGCTTTGATATGTCACCATAACGTAATACCTCTACCCTTATCGGGTTAGGGTGTTACAATAGGCATGGGGTGCCTCCCACGAAGCACTTGTTTTTGTTCAAGTTACGAGCTTGACTCTACCCTTATTTACTAAGTAAAAGGGTGTTCATCCCCTCACTTGAAATCAAGTGTGGGTGAAAATAACAATAAACACCGTGAGGGTGTGAATTTGCTATTGGATAGGGAAATGGCGAATTATAGTCATACCTTAAAGGAGATGTCATTTCCCTCCTTACCATACCCGGATTGGTTGATGCCTTGGATGATTTGAATATTTCATGTTGTTGTTGAATAGTCGGCTTCCGTGCCACAGTTCCCTTCTTTTTAATCACTCTAGTGTCTAAGATTTCGCCTCCTAATTCCTTCGCAAGCTCAACCAAAAGTGGTTCGGTAGCTGGTGCTACATAACCAACATCGGGTGGTTTAATAAACATGGCATTTGAGGTTAAGGGTTGAACTATTTCCTCCATAATTTCAGCAACATGTATGGGAAAACTAGCAAGAATGTTAGTAATAAAAGAAGAGTTAGAAGTCATACCATTCTGTGTTGTAGTTGATTTCGCATTAGCGCGTGTAATTGCTTCTTCACCCCGTAAGCTCCTTGCTTCCATCTTCTTTAATTAATCCTTGCTCGTTTCTTCTTTCCTCACAACCTTCAAACGTCCTGGAAATGGGATAGGTGGTACATAAGGTTTGACATTAGGTAAATCACGAGGAACAGGCTCCTCGTTGACTTCTTTGATCTTTCCCATCATTGCATTGGCTTTTTCTACCGTATTCTTGTTATTTTCCAAGACTCTTTGGTTTAATTGTTCAAGCTTCACCTCAACATCCATCCTCCTAGCATCGAGCTTCTTTAAGTTCAAGTCCGTGGTTTCCTTGAATTTCCTAATCCATTCATTATTTGAGTCATGCATCTTCATTGATTCATCACAGTATTTGTTGATGATTTCCTCCAAGGATTCCATATACTTGACCTGCTCATAAGCTTTGCATTCTTCTCGGAGAGAACGCTCTTGTATAGCATGAATGTTTTCCTTAACCTTCATCATATCACATCCAAGTCTATCAATTCTTTTGGTTATGTCACCAATGTCATCCAAGCTATTGCTATTCGTTAGCCAAGTGTTTGCTCCACCATACCAATTTTGTGAATGGTTTGCCATCATTTGTATTGATCTAAGGGCTTGTGCTGGCGACATCATAGGGATCGGCCCTTGAGAGTCGAGCATTTGGCGGGAAGGGATGCTTAAACCTTTGTAGAAAATAAGGACTTTCTGATGGTTGCTGAGATCATGTGTTGGGCACAGGTAAAGAAGGTCGTTAAACCTTTCCCAAGCTTCATATAATGTCTCATCCTTCCCTTGTCTGAAATTCCTTATCTCTTCCATCTTCTTGCCAATCCTTGAAGGCGAACAATATCTCTGAATAAATGCTTTCTCCAGAAGATTCCATGTATTGATCGACCCAGCAGGAAGCCTGTACATCCATCTTCTGGCTGCACTTGTGAGTGTAATTGGAAACACTCTAAGCATTAATGCATCTTAAGTGACTCCTGGAGTGTGGAAAAGATATGCAATCTCTAATACTCTACGCACATGCAGGTGGGCATCTTCATTGTTAGTTCCCGCGAACAGCTTATGTCTGAGCTCCTTCAAAAACTGGCTACTGATCTCAAAGCTGATATTATTATTAATTTCGGGACTTACCACGCCCGGTCTTTGGTTACCTTGAGTCAAAGCCATGTATTCCTTCATAGTGAGCATGTAAAAATCCGAACTATGAAAATCTGTCATAATAAACCCTAAACTTTTGTAACCTGCTAGAAGATACCTTAATACCATAATAAGCCGTAAATAAGGACTTAACTTAATCTGAGATATTGACAGCTTGCTAAATGTGAAAATCTGTTAATTCTGGAAACCTGCTAAAAATGGAAAGCTACCAAAAATAAAAAGTTACTTAAAATGGAAAGACAACTAAAACCCACTTGGCATTTTGTCTTCTACTCCCTTAGGTTCGAGGAAGGAGTAATTTGATCCTTGTCATTTGCTATCCTTGTGTTCTGCTAATAAGGTACAGATATTCTGCCCTTCTCTAGTAAGGTGCCTTCGTTTCTTTTGATTTCGTATTTTGATTCGTTTAGGATTCCCTATGCCATTGCTATGTTCCCTGCTATTTGTGAACCTTTCATGTGACCTCTAGTTTGTGAACATTCCATGTGATCTTTTGTTTTGTGAACCTCTCATGAACCTTGTTGCTTTGATCTCTTGTCCTAAACCCTGATCTGTGAACCTTGTTTTGAACCTTAATCTAATATACTTATTGTAAAACTGAATTGATTTTGATGTAAACCTTAATCTATTAAATCCTTATTTGAATCTAATTGATTTTGAACCATTCTTGAACTACATATGCAATGGTTTAAGAAAAGCTATTTTAAAAAGAAGCGATACCATTTTAATGGAAGTTACTAAAAGTTTTGGAGGACCATTTCTATGAAAACTATTTTGAAAGATCAATTTTTATGAAAAACCGTTTTGAAAGATTATTTTATGAAAACTATCCTGAAAGATCATTTATTTGAAAACCATGATTAAAGAAATGTTTTAAATGAACCTTTGACAGGAACCTCTAAAATGAACTTTTGCTACGAACTTTAATTATGAACTTGTGAAATTCTTTTCTGAAACATTTGATATAATCCTTTTAATCTGAACTTAAACTTTGATATAAAATGTAATCTGATAAACTTTGATTTGAACCTTTGACGTTTATTTCTAAACTGTTTGACATGAACCTTTTGCCATGTACCCTTAAGATATGACTTTTGATTATTTTGATAGTACATTTGACCTTGACCTATAGTTTGATATTACGAGCCAATCACTATGCATGAGGGTTTCATGTCCATGTCATTGACGCACCTCTGACATGACTCTAGGGCAGGAGAGTGATGACCTGTTCTGTCCCTTATTTATTATTTGCTATGGCCATTATGATTATTATTATTGATTTGTCTGTGGAGGCGTATGGGTGCATCCTAGATTTGACCTGTTATCTGTTTATTGATATTTGTTAATTGTTATATTTGTCTGGTGACTGATGGTGTGTGCGATACACGTCTTTTACATATATCTGTGAGCTGATCACTCAAAATGATACATGAGGTCACCCCTCATATTATCTGTTACTTGAGAGGCATCCCCTCTAGATTACTTATATGTTTATACCGTTTTGATATGATCTGTTATCTGGGCTTGTGATAGATTTATGTTTTTTCCCTTATTTTATGACTATATTGTTTCTTTTCATTATCTCTTTTCTTTTGTCTTTATTCCGTTCCTTATTTCTGTCGCTTTGATTTCGTATCGGTATGATCTGCATTCCTGATTTCCTTTGTACTGCTATCCGTTATCGTTTCTTGTTATCTATATATCTGTTCACTGAGCTCTCGTAGCTCAGCCGTGTTTTTTTTTCACGCGGCAGGTATTAGTAGGAAGCTGGGAATGAGTGAAGAGTGTACCTTGGACTTAGAAGATTGGATAGCTATGCTGGGTTAGAGTTGGATTGAAGACATTGTGTTTTAGAATTAGTTTTGGAAGTTTTAATTGTAACCATTTAGATTCAATATTTCATTTGTAATCCTTGAATTTTTGTATTACTGTATTAGTATGCTTTGTTTTGATCTGATATGTATCCATTGTTGTGATATCTTTACCCTTGTCGGGTCGGGGTGTTACAATTTATGGTATCAGAGATAATAGGCTGCGACTCGTAATACATTTACCCTTGACCTGTGAATCCTGGACCACTAAGTTTCCACTGTAGGCGCTCGTAGGACAACCTTTGAGAATTTGCTTTAGGATTTCCCTATAGGAACTTAAATCCTGACCAGTGAGGAATGAAGAGATTATAAGGCATTTTGTTTAAGTAGTATTGCTTCCGCATCACTCTGATTCGTGCCTTGCTTTTGGTTAAAGCCTATTGAAATCACATTTGGAAATTTAGAGCTTATGCCTTGCACCACCTAAGAATTGAACCTAAATAAAACCTGAAGCATTGAAAATTGCATAGTAGTCATCCGACACTATTTGATCCTTGCTTTCAGATTCCAACTCCAACCTCCGAACCTTTTGTTAATCATCCTGATGCCTCTTCGGGCATTCTGAGAATTCCCTTGACAATGATGTACTTGATACATTCCGTCAGTTGTTTCTTGCTTCCGATGATCCTCTATGAAACTTTTGACACTATTTAATTTCGTCTTAACCATCCCTGTTTCCATAAGAAGTCTAGTGTTCTTATAAGGATTGATTGACTGATCATCAAATATTGACGACTATCCTCTTATGTCTCACCTTTGGCGTTTAAAACAATTTTGAAACCCCTACCATGATTACCGATTGTTAAATCTTGCTACCGCTACCTGATTTTGACTTTCACTTCCAATCCGTTTGATAAACAGTTAATATTTTCCGACCATTTTGAGGGTCGTTTAACCCTAATGTGGTTGACACCTTCTATAAATCATTTTCCATGCTGGATATAAATGTATCATCAGATACTATTCTGTCTTGCAAATTCCACACTACTCCTATGAGAACTCTAATGAATATTAACCATGAATTTAGGAAGTTTATTCCTTGAATGACGAATCTTATTTGCCAATCAGTTTTCCTTTGGAAGGATCTGATGCAAATACTATCTCCGTAGGAAATTGTTAAAAGAGCATGATGATGCTGATAACTGATATTTTTATACGTCTCACTTTGACAGTATACGATGTTCGTATTACCGATTATTCGCAACCTACCTGCCATTTGTGCTAAATAGCTAATAAGGTTTCAACACCTTAAATTGTTCGCCTATAAATCTCCACACTATACTGAACCATGTACTCGACTTTGACATATGAACTATCCGTGTGGTTTAATAACCATATTCGTCCTGCGTATCTGTTTACTATTGATATACCTGATTTTGGAGATCTTTTGATTATTGATTGGCTGGCTCTTCGTAAGAGCTACCATAAGACTACCGTAATTGAAATGTGATCCTTAAATCTGCTCCACCCTACTTTTGCTATGATAACCTTTAACCGCTCAGATATGTTAAGCTTAAAACTGATATGGAAATACTTACCCTGATCTCATTTGATCGTCAAATTCTCCTGACACCTATTAGTATCCACCATTAGAGAGTTTTGGCATTGGAAGTTTTGTTGTACAAATTTTCTGGTGCTTCTGATGAAACTTTTGGGTAGCTCTCCTGATTGAGAAGTAAAATTGGCTTTGAACCGATATTAGCTGACGAACCATGATACTGTTGAAATTGAGAGATTGAAGAAGCTGATGTAATATGTTTTTGTCCACCTCGATGTTTCCTTTTAAATACTCTATTAATTTATGAAGAAGAAGGAGAAAAATTTTGCGTCTGCATATCAACTATCGTAAACCTAACCGTAATTTTAACCGTAATCACTTTTCAATTCTACGTGTCACTGATTAAATTGTTCTACCTTGAAACCCTGTATCAGACAACCTCATTTAATGTTTGAAGGACTGAAGAAGCAACCACGAGAACTCCTAAGATGGGAGATGACTAACTGAGAGCAACTTCCGTAAAGTATTTCAGTTTTATTAGTAAAGATGGGTGATGTGAATTAGATATGAAGTTTTCCCTGAAACGATTCATGAAAACTGTTTTCGTACTCATTGTGACCATTGTGAGTCTTAAATAATGCCAATAGTATTGGTTAATAAGAATCATGTTTGCACGAGTAATTGGACAATTGTCATAGTATGACAACATGTTTGTGCTCTGAGACGAACGAGGAACATGTAGACCATTTTCGTATTAAGGAATGACCCTTTGTTCTGGACGAGTAAATTTGCTTGGCTTTCAGAGATTGTAGCAGACAATACTACCAGGCATCCGGTGACGACAGCAATCAGAGTTGGCGAATTTCGATTTGTGCTAGGAGACCTGTCAAAGACACACAGCCTTACTTCTCTATTCATTTTAGTTGTACTAAGATGAATTGAGAGTAGAAGCAGGCTCGTGAATGGGTAATACACAGCGACTAGGTCAGAGATTCATGTTACCACACCACAGTTCCAAGAAGAAGTGCCGAAGGCTTGAGGGATCAGACTCAAGTTATAAATCCTTTTCACCCGATGATCATATGGACATACATAGACAGACTGCCTGGAATCGAGAGAGATTTAAGAGCATGTATTGAATGGATGACGTAGTTCACTTCCGTTTGACCTATTTAAATTTCGGTTACCTGATGATAAAATCCTTTGAATGGTTTAGGTTCTCTATTAGTAATTCCGCTTTGTGTTCATTCCGCGTATGTAGGACGATGGCTTTGATATGTGAAAATTTGACGAATGATGGATGACCTGATGCTTTTGATGATGTGCCCAAATTCTGATAAACATTCTAGATCGGTTCCGTTAACTCCTTCGAGTGATTCGTTCTCCTCTTAGTTAAGGTATTTGATTTTTGTGACCTCTGAGACCGTAGGAAGACTAGGTGGATTAAGATAAGTTGTTCTGTTCACGACTTGAGATAAAGTATGACCATCAAGAGGGCATATTTATATGATGCCAGTATTATGACGTCTGGCCAACGTGATAATACTTACATCATATAACGTGCACTTGTTGTGGGCATCGGATATTTCGAGAAGTGCCTTAGAGCTTTTGAAATTCTGATAAATGTTTGAGATCATCTACGTTAGTGAGACTTTAAGTTCATTCTACCTATACGCGTAATCAGCTTTCACCGCTATGCGAATTGATACGTCTGGATTCTTGTCACGCACTCTACTGACCCCCGAACTTCCGATAATAATCTTAGGTCCTGTTATAGAATTTCTGCCAATCGATGTTATCGATAATCTATTTTCTGTATGTTCTCATCTGATTTGTCAAATCAAATCCAGTGGACGGCATATCCGTCAAAATCCCGTGTGATTCTTACGCCTCTTCCGAGAGAATCCGATTATCATCTATTAGGTCTGGTATGTCCTTGTTTTGTGTTCCGTTCTCTTTTCCTTCTGCTTCCTACAAATTTCGAGGACGAAATTTTTTTTGTTAGTGGGGAAGAAGTTGTAATACCTGAAATTCAGATAACCTATAAAATGACCAAATTACCCCTGAAGCCATAAAACTTAATAAAATCACTTATAAAAATTCTGAAATGATTCCAAACTTCTGAAAACAAAACTACATATGAAATAAAATAAATTCTGAGACAACATTATATTATTTGAATGTCCAAAAAAATTACAAGTTCACATACGCATGTACATATAAATCCGAAAATAATTAAATAAAGTATTTATAGTTATAAAATCAATTTAAATTAGGATAAGTATAAACTAAATTGAGGAATTATATATAAAATCAAAGTGTGATCTTGATAGAACTTCTAGGCCGAAAATTCTGATCCCATGCCCCCCTAGGTCGGTTTATTAAAGATATATGCAAATCAAATTATTTTATAAACCCTAAAATTCCGAAACCCTTATTATCGACAAAGAAAAAATCCCTCAAACCCTCATTCGACTTCTGGACCTGATCTGACAATTTCCTGGAGTTCATTGGAGTATTAAGGAGCTAATAAAAATAAGAACTCGAATTTAGAAGCCTTCGTTTGCTCGCCGTAATTGTTTTCTTCGATTGTGTCATCCGAGAGGTATAAAATCTTCACGACTTATTCTTACGTTCTAAAAATTATCCAGCATTTTTCTAATGATCTATAGGTCGAATATAATCTAAGATAAATAAGAAACATGAATCATGCAAGCTTAATCATGCGTACGAAATTTAAAGAGATAAAACACACTTAATTTCCAAATATTGTCATACGATTTTTCTGGGTTGTAACTATAATTTTTACATGTTCTATGATGATAATATAAGCCTATAAAAATAACCATGTGAGTTGTAGAAGCTCAGAATAATTAATCATAAATTGTTTTGTAATCGGATCATATGAAAAATAAAGAAAAATAAGAAGAAAACCCTAGAACGAATTAGGGTTAGGGTTTATGTGGTTAGATCTGATATAATTAATGCTAATAATGATTGTATAATGATGGCATAATGATTGGATAAAAGTAGGGTTTGGTTTTGCAAAATAAAAGTGAGTCCGATTGGTTTTTAAAATTATAAGGGTATGTTTTGCCAACTTTGAAACTTCTGGGATATTTTTGTAATGTCATATAAGTCTGTAGGAATGTAGGAAAAATATAACTTGAGGGTCCTAAGTGTAAATATTGCAAGATAATGAATTAAGGGTATTTATAAGGGTTGTTTTGTAATTAATTAAAATAGAGGGACTAAAAGTGTAAATTCTGAAATCTTGATGTTATTCTGAGTAAATACTGATATTAAAATTGTAATGTGTAATTTTGAGGATTTATGGGCTTAATATGTAATTGTTATGAAATTATGATTTAATTATAAGTTTTGTAAAGTTAAGGGACCAAATGTGTAATTAATAAATTCTGAGGGATCTAATTTGTAATTCATATAAGTCTGAGGTTATGTTTTGTAACTTTGTAAAATAAGGTACTTGTTTGGAAAATATGAATATTATAAGGATTAAAACATGAATTATGTAAATGTAGGGTTTGTTTTGCAAACTATATAACTAAAGGGGTTTAATCTGTAAATGGTGAAACTAAAAGGATTAAGATGTCATTCTGAATAAAATAAGTATTTAAGTCAGTAACTTAAAGTATTTTCACTTTATGCCTTTGAGTTAGATGAATTTACAATTAAAACCCTGAACTATGAAAATATGTCATAATAAACCCTAAACTTTTGTAACCTGCTAGAAGATACCTTAATACCATAATAAGCCTTAAATAAGGACTTAACTTAATCTGAGATATTGACAGCTTGCTAAATGTGAAAATCTGTTAATTCTGGAAACCTGCTAAAAATGGAAAGCTACCAAAAATAGAAAGTTACTTAAAATGGAAAGACAACTAAAACCCACTTGGCATTTTGTCTTCTACTCCCTTAGGTTCGAGGAAGGAGTAATTTGATCCTTGTCATTTGCTATCCTTGTGTTCTGCTAATAAGATACAGATATTCTGCCCTTCTCTAGTAAGGTGCCTTCGTTTCTTTTGATTTCGTATTTTGATTCGTTTAGGATTCCCTATGCCATTGCTATGTTCCCTGCTATTTGTGAACCTTTCATGTGACCTCTAGTTTGTGAACATTCCATGTGATCTTTTGTTTTGTGAACCTCTCATGAACCTTGTTGCTTTGATCTCTTGTCCTAAACCCTGATCTGTGAACCTTGTTTTGAACCTTAATCTAATATACTTATTGTAAAACTGAATTGATTTTGATGTAAACCTTAATCTATTAAATCCTTATTTGAATCTAATTGATTTTGAACCATTCTTGAACTACATATGCAACGGTTTAAGAAAAGCTATTTTAAAAAGAAGCGATACCATTTTAATGGAAGTTACTAAAAGTTTTGGAGGACCATTTCTATGAAAACTATTTTGAAAGATCAATTTTTATGAAAAACCGTTTTGAAAGATTATTTTATGAAAACTATCCTGAAAGATCATTTATTTGAAAACCATGATTAAAGAAATGTTTTAAATGAACCTTTGACAGGAACCTCTAAAATGAACTTTTGCTACGAACTTTAATTATGAACTTGTGAAATTCTTTTCTGAAACATTTGATATAATCCTTTTAATCTGAACTTAAACTTTGATATAAAATGTAATCTGATAAACTTTGATTTGAACCTTTGACGTTTATTTCTAAACTGTTTGACATGAACCTTTTGCCATATACCCTTAAGATATGACTTTTGATTATTTTGATAGTACATTTGACCTTGACCTACAGTTTGATATTACGAGCCAATCACTAGGCATGAGGGTTTCATGTCCATGTCATTGACGCACCTCTGACATGACTCTAGGGCAGGAGAGTGATGACCTGTTCCATCCCTTATTTATTATTTGCTATGGCCATTATGATTATTATTATTGATTTGTCTGTGGGGGCGTATGGGTGCATCCTAGATTTGACCTGTTATCTGTTTATTGATATTTGTTAATTGTTATATTTGTCTGGTGACTGATGGTGTGTGCGATACACGTCTTTCACATATATCTGTGAGCTGATCACTCAAAATGATACATGAGGTCACCCCTCATATTATCTGTTACTTGAGAGGCATCCCCTCTAGATTACTTATATGTTTATACCGTTTTGATATGATCTGTTATCTGGGCTTGTGATAGATTTCTGTTTTTTCCCTTATTTTATGACTATATTGTTTCTTTTCATTATCTCTTTTCTTTTGTCTTTATTCCGTTCCTTATTTCTCTCGCTTTGATTTCGTATCGGTATGATCTGCATTCCTGATTTCCTTTGTACTGCTATCCGTTATCGTTTCTTGTTATCTATATATCTGTTCACTGAGCTCTCGTAGCTCAGCCGCATTTTCTTTTTCACGCGGCAGGTATTAGTAGGAAGCTGGGAATGAGTGAAGAGTGTACCTTGGACTTAGAAGATTGGATAGCTATGCTGGGTTAGAGTTGGATTGAAGACATTGTGTTTTAGAATTAGTTTTGGAAGTTTTAATTGTAACCATTTAGATTCAATATTTCATTTGTAATCCTTGAATTTTTGTATTACTGTATTAGTATGCTTTGTTTTGATATGATATGTATCCATTGTTGTGATATCTTTACCCTTGTCGGGTCGGGGTGTTACATGCATCCTTATGATCGTCAAAGCTTACAGTTAGACTAGTTTGAGTCATTAAGTGCCGCTACATGCTAGATTTATTCTTTGTGTGGCCCAGCCTCTCGGATCTTAGACCACACATCTAACTTCTTAAGTTCATCCAACCCGGAGGGTGATCCTATGGTCAATTAGCACATAAGGAACTGGGAGTCTTATGGTCAATTCTTCACAACCCTTGCAACCTGCTACACTAGGGTCCTATGGTCAATTCTCCTAATGCAAGAAGTACAATCGGTCTTCAAAACTACTGAAACTAGAGGATCTAACGAAAAACTAAGCATGCACACACTAGAAGCAATAATAAAAGAACGAAAACATAATCAAAACATGAAAGGAATCATAACTAGGCTAGCACCAAAGGTGCTTAGCCAAACATATAGTAAATTATACCAAAAATGATGAATAAAACATGAATTGAATTGAACATAATGTTTGATACAAATTACTTGATGTAGAACTAATGAAAACGTTGATTGCAAGTGAATTCTCCCTTAGAAAATGGTTGATTGCTGCTGAAAATTTCCCTGGAATGATGCCCTAGGAGGGGGTGAAGAGAGATACTCAAAAATGAAGATTTAGGCATGTATTTATAGGCCTCGACAAAGTTACGGCGTAACTTTAAGTGTAAGTTACGCCGTAACTTATTTTAGTAAATAAAATATTTCCAGATCTTGAAAAGTTACGCCGTAACTTTCGATTTTGTTACGGCCTAACCAAACATTGGTTACGGCGTAGAAACCAATTGCGTACTTTTATTTGCCTTCCATTATTAAAACTTCCATGGACTTTTACGCTTTTGATCCCTGAAGTAGCGCATGGTTTCATATCAAGTCCATATGCCTTTATAAGTATAATACTTATAAGATATGTACGGTTTCAGCCCCTCATCGTTCTTGATATTATTATAATTGGTCCTTGTGACATAATTAAACTTCATTTGAATTGTCACCTTTAGTCCCTGATCGTTCTTGTTATTTTTATAACAAGTCCTTGTGATAATTTAATCTTCATAAGATCCGCCCAGCTTTAGTCCTCCATCGTACTTGTTATTTTTACTTTTAGTCCCTGAGTAATAAATAAACTTCGTATCTATTTGCCCCTTTTAGCCCCTGGACTTCAACTCCTTCGCGCCCAAGTTATTAATTACGGCGTAACTAAATCACCAAGTTACGCCGTAAGTCTTCGTCAGCATGTACTTATCCACTTGTATATCCATTACTACGGTGTAACTAAATCACCAAGTTACGCCGTAATCTTCATACTTGGTTACTATGGCGTAACCTCATGAGTGGGTTACGTCGTAATCTGCACTGGATGATATTCACGCCGTAACCTTGTAAGTTGGTTACGACGTAATCTTCTTGACCACGAAATTATTCTAAGTCATTGGATTACTACGGCGTAACTATAAGTGTCAGTTACGTCGTAACCTTGAGTTGCATTGACTTTGGTCTTCGTGTATAAATCCATAGTTACGGCGTAAGTGGAGAGTTGAGTTACGCCGTAACCTCTTCTTGGTCAGCATACTAAAGTGTATATCTTCGTTAGTACCTTTCCAATTCCACGTCTCTTTGTTCCTATGCTCATTTATAACCTGGAAACGAAATATAAAGAAATCAAAGCATATATCCATATAAAATGATACAAATAATGAGCATTTTAGGGGGAAATTGACACTAAAATATCAGGATTATTTGATGTCATAAAATATGCTTTTCTTGGAGGCAAATGGGAGATGAATGGTTGAGATGAGTTTGGATGAGTTGGAGGTAAATGGGATGTAAGGGAGCCCAAGGTTGGATTCAAATTTGAATTCTAGTTATTGGAGTGTGAGAAGGTGAAGAGATAAGGTTGAGTTGGCATGTGTAAGAAGGATGTGATGGGGAGCCTATGTAAGGAATTCAAATTTGAATTGAGAAGAGGTAGAGAGTGAGGGAGGTTGTATGTGAGGGAGTGAGTTGTATGTGTGTAAGAGTGAGTTGGATGAGGATGAGATGTTGAAGTGATGGGGAGCCTTTGGCTTGGATTCAAAATTTGAATTTTGAATGTGGGAGAGTAGGAGGTGGTTTGTGGTGAAGGTTTATTTGTGTTTGAAATGAAGGGTTGGATGAAGAAGATGATGAGGTAGTGAAATCTAAGTGGTTGGATTGAAATGTTGTAAAGGGAATGTTTAGAAAATATGGTGTGGGTATGTAGGGGACAAGAAGTACATGCAAGTACAAGAAATATTAAGAGAATGTTGGGGATAAGATTTGGGAGGAATTTGAAATGCTTGGAGGATTAGTTTGGTGAGGAGATTAATCAAATGATTGATTAAGGCTTAATCATTTTGTCATTAAGGAAGAAAAGAATTGACAAAGATGAATATGGGTTGAGAAAATCAAAGGTTACTTATAATCTCAAGTAACTCAACGTTGAGTATTCATAATCTCATAATATGTGAATTTCCACGACTCAACGTAATCAATAATCATCTTGATGCAAACAAGCTAAGTGTTTTGCATCATTGTAAAGCATATCCCATAATGGGAAAGGATGCATTTACGCAAAGGGACCTTTGACTTAGTTTGACCAATAAGGGAGTAAACTCGTTACGTGATTTGAGAAGACGTAAACACTGATTATGGCCATATGAATACTTTCACTTGATGTTGGGATTTATATAGAGTTGATAAATACAAAACAATATATGAAGAATGAAGCAAACATGAGGGACTTAGAAGACAAAGAAGATTTTATATTATAGTCCTTTGTAACCCTAATGTCTCTATTATATAAAGAGACATAGGGCATTTGTTTTAGTGTGTATCAAGATGTGAACACCAGGAAAAGTGTGTGTGTGTCCTAGGCGTGTAGGTTATGAAAAACGCCTAGGTTTGAGTTTGTGTTTGTTAAGCCTCAAGGATCTTATGATTCTTGTTAGATTAGTAACCGTTCTACACTTGATCAAGTAGAATTGGGGTTGTTAGTTGTGTTTGTAATTGTTATAGATGATGATGATGATGAAGAAAACCTTGTTACAATAACAATTGTTCTTTGATTAATTCCGCTGCATATTGTTATCATTGGTATTATTACTCCTAGATGACATCTAACAAATCTCGAGTTCTAAATGATTCTACAGGTGGTATCAGAGCTTAGGGAGCTCGTGATCTAGGGATTGTACAAGGTTTTAAGTCGATGGAAGCAGCTTTGGTGAAGGTTATGTCGATGGGTTTTTAGGGTTTTTCAAGAAAATCGCTTTTTAGGGTTTATTATGGTTTATAATCGAATTATGCTGGAAGTTGATTAAAGTATTCAGCAACTTATTAATTCGAGCTCTAATCTCGATCACCATAATTTGTTTAAAGGTATTTATTATCTTGTTTAACTCAAAACCCTAATTCGATGAAGTCATAAATTGCAATAGATTAGTGACACTAAAAAGTGTCACTAAAAAGCGTCGTCTGGATACTTCAAAAAAAAAGTATCCTAAACTGTTCTTTGATCGGTTTTCTGCTGCTGCTGCTTTTTGGATTGAAGTTACACAATGATATTCAAGATCCTTCTACTATGATTACGATTTAAATATTAGGGTTTTTGTAAAACCCTAGATGCTTGATTATCTGTTTATTGTATTTTAACCCTAATACGCTGCTATGATTACATCAATCATTGTTTTTGAAGGGTTAATGATCGCTCATACTGGTTTGGCTTAATACGATTAAACTCTATTTAGGTTTTGATATCTTATTGTTCCAGTTAGGATTTGAAAGGTTTATGTGTTTCTTCAAGCTACTGCGATCAGATTATGGGTTCCTGGAGCAGAAGTAAGGTTGCGTTTTATAAAGTTATTGGTTACATGTTTATGCAGCTGCTCTTTATCTCAGTTAATGCTGCTATGACTACAAGTTCATTTTTAATACTGCTTCGAGTTAGTATTTTTGAGATAATTTTAATATTGCTTGTCACTTATTCGTTAGTACTACAAGTGGTTATTAGTACTGCTCGTTGATTGATTTGTACTGCTGCCTTCGAAAGTTAATACTACTGCTTGTATTTGGTTAGTACTGCTGATGGTTTTTAGTACTTTTATTGGTTCGTTAATGCTGTTCCAACATGTTGATGCTGCCCATTTGTGCTGATTGTTTGACAAGGGTGCTGAGTTAAAAGGTTATTGATTGTTGGTGAGGTAGATGAAAAATAAAAGATTTACCACATCCTTGAATGATGATTAAGAGTTGTGTGAAACTCTAATGTGGTATTTGATTGTTACAAGGAAACTTTGAAACTAAAGAGATGTTGAACACACACAAAAGTTTGTGATATTGGTGATACGAATCTGAAATTGGATGAAAAGATGCTTGATAAAGTTCAGGTTCGTGTGATAAGATTGGTAAAGTAGACATCATGTTCATGTTAAGGGGAAGATTTCTACTTTCTACATGGTTTCTACTACTAAACCAAAGAACTATTCTTCAATGTTACTACTACTTGGTCACAAATACTATTGTAGTCATTTTTCGTAAGCTATTTGGTGCTCGTTCATGGATGGTACTACATGGTGTTCGTTGCTATGGTGGTTAGTTATTCAAAAAGTTCTTATGATTATTTCAAATGGTTAACATATGGGTTTCAGGGGAAGCTTAATGTTAAAATGTTTAACCATTTATATGCTACATCGAGGGGAAGGTTTTTACTACCGCTAATCGTTATTACTACTGCTAGTTTAAGTTTCTATTGCCTTGAATTCATTTATAGTAAGCTTTTTGGTGTTCTTCATGGAGGGTAATTCGAGACATTGAAAGGCTGGATTGGAAGTGTGATATTGGTCAGTGGTTGTCAAAATAAAAGTTGCATTTACTTAGTGTTCCCTAGTGGATAATGACAAAAAGGGGAAGAAGAAGTACTTAGAAGTTTTGCAACTTGAAGATCCTTGGTGGTACAACATGTTATGTAAGTTCACGAGTTGAGCTTAAGGGGAAGATTGTTTCATTAATGGAAGATCAAAGAAGAATGTTTTGTAATTATCAACTAGGGGAAGATTGTTTGGATTTATATAGAGTTGATAAATACAAAACAATATATGAAGAATGAAGCAAACATGAGGGACTTAGAAGACAAAGAAGATTTTATATTATAGTCCTTTGTAACCCTAATGTCTCTATTATTTAAAGAGACATAGGGCGTTTGTTTTAGTGTGTGTCAAGAAGTGAACACCAGAAAAAGAGTGTGTGTGTGTGTCCTAGGCGTGTAGGTTGTGAAAAACGCCTAGGTTTGAGTTTGTGTTTGTTAAGCCTCAAGGATCTTATGATTCCTATTGGATTAGTAACCGTTCTACACTTGATCAAGTAGAATTGGGGCTGTTAGTTATGTTTGAAATTGTTATAGATGATGATGATGAAGAAAACCTTGTTACAATAACAATTGTTCTTTGATTAATTCTGCTGCATATTGTTATCATTGTTATTGTTATTCCTAGATGAGATCTAACAAATCTCGAGTTCTAAACGATTCTACACTTGATGTCACGTGAAATATATAAGCTCCCTAGGTTTAGAAAAGCCTTGGCTATAGGCGTTTATCAAAATACTTGAGTTGGCGTTTTGCCAATAATGGGAGGTTGTAAATTTAGATCCCTCTAATTCTAAAACTCGTTTCGAGTGTTCCCAATGAAGCACATAACATATTCATACCTGTATTGAAAGATCCATATTTGTTGGGTAAGGGGAAAGCCGACTTTCAAAATTCGTCCCAACCAATACAGTGGGCTGGCACGTCGGAGCGCCGGCAGCGCGCCAGGCCTAGTTCTTGGGTCGGGAAGATTTTGGCTAACGTTTGTGATTTTATGTGTTTCGAAGTTTTATTTGTCATCATTAAAACATAAGGAGATCTAAGTAATGTTGTCCCAACATAGTGGTTACAATAGTTATAACACCTATATACATCGTAGATTATGTCACAAACATAAGTACAATATATTTTCCAAGCCAAGACACACATATTACCAATATAATAAAAATAACCAAACACACAAACATAAGCAAGATATAAGCACAATAAAAGTGAATATAAACATAGAGCAATAAGTAAAAGAAAGCGCAAACTGAAGACGATGATTTATAGTGGTTCGGTCACGAAGCTTCTCTTCGCCCTACTCCACTCCTCGAGTACCCAACTCGAGAGTTACTTCACTAATCAACAAGCTCCCTTTTCGGCGGAGAAAACCATACAACGTCGCTTAAACTTTTTCCGGTACAAAGCTAAACACCGAGTCCTTTTTCGGGTACAACCAAACCCATTATGTTTTATGGCCCAACATAACAAACCTTGTGTTTTAAGGTCTAAACCAGTGTTGCAAACATAAACCGGGTTGCTTAAATTATTTTCCGATACTAAGCTAAATGTCGATTTCTAATCTTAGCTAGAACTAATCTACCACATACCCTTGTATTTTGAGGACTAAAATACCAACCGGATCTCACAACTATGTTCCACTAATACACTAGCCGGATCTAACTATGACCCAATATTGGAAGATATGGATTCGATCTATATTTAAAAATTGACCAACTAGACTACATAACTTCGTATCTAGATGATAATGATAGTTCTTCTCTTGCACTTGAGGAAAGAAAGAAAGAATCACATTTAAACAAGATTAAACAAGTTAAATGATCAAAGAAGGAAAGGTATAGAAGAGAGTAATTTCTGTGCAAAAGGGTGAGAAAACCTTTAGAAATGATCTAGTATTTATAGGAAGAGAGAACATAAGCGGAATCTAGTAGAGGTCCCTTAAAGTAGGGTGACGGTCCGATATATATATGGGACCGTCCATATTTACGAGACCGTCTATAGGACGTTCCTATTTTTGTTCATTTGTGATGAAATGTTTATCTGGTGTAGGTGGTAACTTTTTAGGGGGGAAAACCATATTTTGAATATATATACTTTAATAAAACATTTCTTATAAATAAATAATTTGTATAATTTACTTTTGTAAAAAGGTTTCGTTACATTTATAAAAATGTAAGTTTTAAGGACAAAAATAATTCTTTGATCACTTAACTAGTTTGGTATATTGTTTGTTCATACCTTAAGTGATTTAGAATTGAGACGTCGAGAGATGTTGGTACGTGCATGCATTGATGATTTGTGTTTATTAGTAACTTGTGCACTTTACGTTATATATTACACGTTGCATGTTTGTCATCATTAAAATACAAAAAGACTGTATAGATTAAATGTTGTAACGTTTGCACTAACAGTTGACATCCGAAGTTACAGTGATTGATTGGAGGTGGCATCGAAAACTAGAGATCACTGCTTATGGTATGCTAAAAAAATGCTTCTTGTATGTTTAGTTAAAGTAGCAGTAGTTGTTAGCAGTAACAATTAGCAATAGCAATGAGCAGTAGCAGTAATTTTTTATTTTATAAAAATGTGTGTTAACGTAGTTGTAGCTGTAATTTTTAAGTGTAAAATACGTAAAAAGACATTTAAGCATTATAATAATAAAGTAATCAAATAGATAACGTGGGTATCTTAGTAAATTTATAAGTGAAGCGGTGAAAAGGAAATGCTTCTTAAAAAAAACTTTAGAAAAAAGAGTAGTGAAAAGCATATGCTATGCTTAAAGCTTTAAGCTAAACAAGCTTTGTGTTCTCGATGCTAAATGTTTTAGAAAAACTCCCGTATCACCATAGTTTCATAAATCGCCTTCATTAGGAGAATACAACCTAATATAGAAACTTCTATACTTTACTCAAAATTGGGCATTGAGCATGTAAATCTCTTTCAAACATTTCATCCAATGATTAGAGAGAGAGAGAGAGATCTTCTAACACTAATGGACCCTAACCTCACATCGGGCTTGGGCCATATCTATCTAATAATACTGACATGACAATAAGTAAAATATGATTAAGAACTAGTCTAATTCAAAGATAAATCTTCTAAACTAAAGGCATCTAATATGGTTGTTTATAAAAGGGTTTATAAAAACATGAAAATGTCTAAGAACTTGTAAACCATAATGAAAATCCATTTCAAACTTGTGTGGTATCAAGAGGTTTAGGATATTAACCTTTTTCATAATTTAACAAAATTGGAATATGTGAGATGTTTGTAAAGCTTTTAGCGATTTATACATAATGAAGATAAGCTTATAAAAAAAGTGTATAAATTAATGACATAAAACAACTATAAACATCTAAGAGGCTTGGTACGCATGGCTGGTAAACCTTGTGCCATCCTACAACGCCACCCTATGGCACCACAATGACATCAGACCTCGTGCCATAGGGTCTAGCGCCGTCAGGACCAGCTCACGCCGTGGGTTTTTTTTTTTTTTTTTTAATTTTGTGTGTGTGTGTTGTATTAGGTTATTTGTGAGTCAAAGGGTGTTTTATAACACTAGAAATGGAAGGAGGGTATTTTGTGCTGAGTTATATGTAAAACCCAAAATTTAAAAGCATGCAAAATGACCAAAATGCCCCTGTAACTTTAAAATTTAATTAAAGCTTACATAAAATGTCAAATAAATCCCGAACCTTTGGTAATGAGCTACATATGAAGTAAAATAATTTTGAGGCAACCTTTTTACATTTGTACATGTCCAAAAATTATTGTTACACTATACTTAAACCGAAAATCATTTTATTAATTTAATTAATTATATTGAAAAATCATTTAAATTGAGATAACTACAAAATAAATAAGGAAGTGATCAAGGATTCAAAATCATGATTTTGTCAACCCATGGGCCGATTCTACAGCCATGTTCCCCCCCTAAGTCTCGGCCTTTACCTTTTATTTAACTTCCTTCCATATTATTTTTACCGAAAACCCTAAAAACAACAACCAAAAATCCTTTCTTGTTCATCCGATTTTCTGGAAACCATAGAGTATTTTTCTGGTGATCATCAAGGTCCAAGGAAGCTAGGAAAAATAAGCTTGGGGTCGTGGAATAGCTGGGTCGAACGTGGAGAGTTTTCTTGTGTCGATTATTCAATCCGTGTGGTGTAAAATTCGTACGCCTAGTCCACTCGTTTTAAAACTTGTCTGGTATTTTTCTGACCTCTTTCTCATCGTATATGACTTATATAAAATGGCTAAATCGAACCATGCATGCTCTAACAGATCGAATGAAAATTAATGATACGATAAACCCTAAAAACGGAAATAAATCCGAATATGTTCATACGAATTTTCTGGGTTTCGAATCTAATTTATTTGAGTTCTAATATCATCATATAACTCTGAAAAAAATGATTTTTGTAATTGTTGAGGCCTAATTCACCTTTGGTTAAATTGTTTTACTGATCGGATTTTGAGAAAAATAAGGAAAAAGAGAAAACCCTAATGGAACGATTTGGGTTTAGGGTTTTTGTGATTAGATCTGGTAAATTAATGTGTTCTAATGATGATTTGATGAATGGTGATGATTGGATAAATTAGGGTTAGGGTTTTGTAATTTAAAAAGTATACCGATTGGAATAATAAAACTAGGAGGGTGTGTTTTGTAATTATTTAAACATGAGGGTTATTTTTGTAAGATGATTTGGACCTGGGGTAAATCGTAAAAATTATAATATGGGGTTCCTATGTGTAAAATTTGTAATTAAAAGATTTATTTGGTAAATTAGTTAATTACTTTAATTCGGTTTAGGAATAATTAGAATTGAGGGACCTATTTTGTAAATTCTGGAAATTGAAGGTGGCTTCGTATAATTAATGATATAAAGGGTGTAATGTGTAAAATTGGGTACTTAAAAGGCTTAATGTGTAAATATAACTATTTTGAGATCGAATTGTAGATTTTATAAATTAAAGGACTAGTTTTGTGATTTATGTAAAGTTGAAGGTAATTCGTACCATATATTAAAATAAGAGGTGTATTGGGTAATTTGGTAAAAGTAAGGGCTTGATGTGTAATTATGATTATTGAAGGGGTTAAATGATGATTTAATTAACTATAAGGTTTAAATAGTAACTTAGTAAATTAAAGGGTCTAATCTGTAATGTTGTTAAAGACTAAGGATTAAAAACCTGTTAATTATGGAAACATGTTAATTATGGAAACCTGCTAATTATGGAAACCTGCTAAAAAAAGGAAAGTTACTAAAAATGGAAAGCCGACTAAAATAAGTAATCTGAATTAAACAAGCTAATAATAAGACAGTCCTGAATTCGTGTAGATTCGCTGAAGATGGAGTTGCTTCCGACCTTTATATTTCTGTTGTGTTTTTCATTTGCGGTATAAGGTACAGATATTCTGACCTTCTCACAGGTTTCTCATGAACTCTCTCTCCTTTCTGTCTTGTTTCCTTAAGCCATTGCTATGTTTCCCTTGTTCTGTGAACTCTACTATGATCCCTTTCATATTCTGATCTGTTTAACTTCTGATTTGATGCCATTGCTATGAGTTCCTTTGCTTTGAACCTTTTCTATTGATTTCCTTTGTTATGACCTCTGATATGAATCTATGTTGTGAAAACCTTTTAAATTATGACCTGGAAATGTTTTGAGAAGAGTTATTTGTTTAAAATGATGTTTATACTTTTACTTGAAATTCTACTAACTTTTATGAAAACTATTTTAAAGACTATCTTTATGAAAAACCGTTTTGAAGGATCATTTTTATGAAAACAATTATTAAGGGATTTCTTAAAATGGACTTTTGATAGAAATTTTTGAAATGAACTTTTGATCTGAACCTTGACTTGATTATTGATATAAACCTTGATCTGATGAACTCTGATTTGAACCTGATTTATTCTGAACCTCTGATATTTAATTCTGAAATAATTGACATGAACCTTATGCTATGAACCTTTTGATATGACATTCTGATTTTGACCTGATACTTGATACTTGACCCTGACCACGGTTTGATACCCGAGCCACTATCTGTATCACTAGGCATGAGGGTTTCATGTCCATGTCATTGATGCACCGATGGCATGACTCTAGGGCAGGAGAGTGATGACCTGTCCCGTCCCTGACTTTATCTGATTTGGTGTGTTTTGGTAGACTCTGGCCACCTGGGGCGTATGGATGCATCCTAGATCTGATCTGATTTCTGTTATCTGTATCTGTTTATCTGTTATATATATCTGGTGACTGATGGTGTGTGCGATACACGTCTTTCACATATCTGGGAGCTAGCTACTCCATTTGATACATGAGGACACCCCTCATATTATCTGGTTACTTGAGAGGCATCCCCTCTGGATTACTGATATGGCTACATGGTTATTATATTATCTGTTCTGGGCTCGTGGTGGATTACTGTTCCTTTTTCTTTTCCTTTATTCTTTTTCATTTACTTATCCCTTAATCCATATTATATCTGCATGACCTTTATTTCTGTTACTTTCTACTGTTCTCTACTACTGCTTTGTTATCGTTATATCTGTTCACTGAGCTCTCGTAGCTCAGCCGCATTTCTTTTCCTGCGGCAGGTTTTAGTTTGGAAGCTGGGGTATGAGTGGAGAGAACCTTGGACTTAGAAGATTTGATAGCTATTCTGGATTAGAGATGATTAGAAGTTATTATACTTTAGAATTAGTATTTATCGGAAGTTTCATTTGTAACCTTGTAGTATCTGTATTTCATTTGTAACCTTTGAGAATTCTTGTATTACTATAGATGTATGCTTTGTTTTGATCTGATATGAAACCATTATTGTGATATCTTTACCCTTATCGGGTTGGGGTGTTACATTATATGTTCTGGTATTATAAAAAAGGGTTAATTATTTAAAAATTCATCTAACTTGTCACTTTTTGTTATTGTGTCACTGAACTTTTTTTTTCTCATTGTGTGTACTGAACTTTCAAATTTCGATCATTGTGTGTATTTTGTGACTATTTTACCGTTACTTTTTTTTTCAAATTTGGAAGGATAAAATGGTAATTTACATGGCTAAATAGTTACAAAATACATACAATAATCGAAATTTGAAAGTTCAGTACACATAATAAGAATAAAAAATGTTCAACACACATAAAGACAAAAAATGTCAAGTTAGATGATTTTTTAAGTAAATAGCCCTATAAAATAAATTATAAGGTGGCAACATTTTTACTTAGGGGCATACTATACAAACACCCCATATGCTCAATTGTACAAACCCGTGAAATAGACAGTACAACAATTTAATGCATGTAATGATTGCATACACCCCCTATAGTGGGTGTCAGGATAGCCTGCCCCTTTTACTTATATTAGAGACTCATGGCAGCATGAGAAACTTGTGCTCTAAAAATGTTTAAACTAAAAAAAAAATAAAAAAAATCAACAACATACTAGTAATTTACTCCTCCGTCCCAATTTTATTGTCACTTATTCCTTTTTCGGACGTCCCAAAATTATTGTCACATACCAAAAATAGAAAGTGAATAGATAGTGGAGTTTAGTAAAGTTTACTATATTACCATTGGTTGAAATTAATATTGCAAACTTTAAAGAAGTGATAATTAATTGGTTAAGTGTAAACTTGTCATTTGGCAAAAAAAGTAAGAGAGAGAAAGTAGTGATAGTGACATTTTTCTAAACGAATGTGTTTTTTGTCGGGTGACAATAATTTTGGGACGGAGGGAGTACTATTTTTAGGCAAACCTTTTAGACAAAATATTTGAAAGAAAAAGAAAATACAAATTAACGGTCAGGATGACAAGTTTGTACACACATCAAATCCTACACCCTCAACACACCCATAAATAACTCACTCCCCTTAAAACCCTAATAAAACCCTCCTCAACACACAAACCCTTAATTGATCCCCCAATTTCATAAAAAAAAATCACAAAATGGTGGCTGATAAGGGTAAGAAATCTAAGATTGAAGATGATGAACAAATTGATGTTGAGCTTGTTCAATCTATTGAGAAATTGCAGGAGGTTCAAGATGAGCTTGAAAAGGTTAAATTTTTTTATTTGATTTTGTTTGTTTTATGTTTCTTTGTGAATTATGTACTATTTGGTGAAATGGGTATATGGGTTTTTTAGGATTTTGTTATTAGATTGATTTTTTGATGTTGATTGAGTTTATGGGTTCATGTGGTTTTGAGATTGATTTTATAGATGGTTGCATTAGTTAG
Organism: Artemisia tridentata subsp. tridentata; assembly: GCA_021014915.2. Lineage (NCBI taxonomy): Eukaryota > Viridiplantae > Streptophyta > Magnoliopsida > Asterales > Asteraceae > Artemisia > Artemisia tridentata. Next base: position 404,490,942 of record CP139509.1, read on the forward strand.
ATTTGGGAATTGTGTGAGATTGTTTGGGAGCGGGTTTAGGTACCTTTTTGTGGTGGCCAGGGAAAGGGTTTGGAATGGTCGGGGGAAAACTTGGTTAGGCTGTGTGTGCATTTGAGAAAACCTCATATGTTTACATGTTTGTTATGGGAGTGGAAGAGGGGCACCAATGGCGTCCATAGCCAATGTTAGGAGGGAGGTGAATCGCCGTGGTGATAGTTAGGGTTAACATTAATCCTCACTTGTGGATTTTTATGGAAAGTGCGTGAGGAAACTTTTAGTTAACTAGATGAAACTTTAGAAACACAGAATTAAACAGAGTGTAGAAAAAGTACATGTTTACTACTTTAGAATAATGTCGAGCAGTGTTATATGGATATTTAGGGGTTTGCTATAAAATGAGATCTTTTGTTTAAAAATGAGGTTAGTGTTAATATAGCGTTGAATTAAATATTGGGTCAAAGAAATAGAATTGTGGAATCTAGAATCCCAAAAAAATTGAAATCTTTAGCTTTGTGTTAGATTACACAAGGGGTGAGGGCCCACCAACAGGCCCCACATCCAACGTGTGAAGGTTATCTCTAGGCTTGAACGTGAGACAGATTACTTAACTCAGTAATCACTTTGAAAAATGAAAACACACATCCAAACACCGCACCGTGTGTTTATTATTTAACTGTTTTAGGAAAGGTAATTTGTGAGTTCAGGTTGTTTGTTTGGGGTTTCGGTAACAATAGATTGTTGGATGCTTTACTAAGAGCCGTTTCATTATGTTGAGTGATGTTCAATTTGTTATGTTTTGAATTATGGTATTCGCAGAAATATAGGTTTAAGTAGATTATATATGGCAATGTAATGTGACGAATTATTGTGGAAGAACTAGGAAATAATTGTGTTCATTGATTTTATGTGAATCATCTTACGTAAATGCTGCATATTAATTTGTAATTCTGATATATTTTATTTTTGGTCTAGATCAATGAGAAGGCAAGTGATGAAGTCTTGGAAGTTGAGCAGAAATACAATGTGGTCCGGAAGCCAGTGTATGATAGGCGGAATGAAATCATAAAATCGATTCCTGACTTTTGGCTGACTGCTGTATGTGGTCAATTTCGCTGATTGTGCTTTCCTTTTTATATGCTGCTTTTATTTGCGCAAATCTAAAGTTTACTTGTTAATGCAGTTCTTGAGTCACCCTGCTCTTGCTGATCTTCTAACTGAAGAAGACCAAAAGGTTTGTTGTTTTAAAACGTAATAAAAGACATTGAGTTATAAATATCGTCATGGGTCGTGACAGCATCTTTGCTTGTAGATTTTCAAGCATTTAACCTCTCTTGAAGTCGAAGATACTAAAGACGTGAAGTCTGGTTACTCGATCACGTTTGTAAGTATATCTTTTTAGTTAGGTGAAGGGGTAGTAATATCCAAAATGACATTCTTGTGAGTAATGGAGTCTCTCAAGCTAGGTGAAGGGGTAGTAATGCTGTTTCTTTGCACGGCCTTTTAATGATCGGTTTTGTTTTCAGATCAGATTTTTCTTTTCTTGTAATCTGAATCTATATACATCATACATGGACTACTCGGGTTTAGTATATTACATGATATAAATTTTGACGATCTCACACTTCTTTCAGAACTTTAGTCCCAACCCTTACTTTGAGGAGACAAAGCTCACAAAAACAATCACCTTCCTCGACGAGGACACTACAAAAATCACTGCTACACCAATCAAGTGGAAGGAGGGCATGGTAATACCTTATTGCTACTTGTATGTTTAATAAAGTATGAATACGTCTGACCTGTTATGATCTGATATTGTCTTGTTACGTATCTGTATTAAAGGGAATTCAAAATGGAGTTAAGCATGAGAAGAAAGGCAAAAAGAGGTCCCATGAGGACGACAGCGAAAGGTTAATAAATTATGTTTTCCTTTTATATCATATGTTATTTACTGTTGTTGTGTTAGTATAATGAATTGTTGCCTTTTATGATTTCGTATAAATAAGCTTGTCGGTGGTGATGGATTTGGGTGGCAATCAGATATTTCTGTAATGGACCTATGTTTCTATTATCGTCTTGTGTCTATTTAGCATTTCCCTGACCAAAACGCGTTGGTCGGGATGGTTGGGTAACGGTCAAAATGGGACGACCCAATACAAAAAAAAAACTATATATATTTAATGTACTAAATATGATTACAAAAACTAGATTACTGAAACAACTTAGGAGGCTATAACCATTTGAAGATACTTTTGGTGACTTTTGACATGTTTGGCTCGTTTCTTTGAACTGCTGATTTCATTAGAAGACCCTAGCGAGAATCTAGGGAAATAAGAGAATTACAAAGTATGATTATTAGCAATTTTTAGATTACCTCAACAAGTTTAACCTGTCATCATGTAACTACAACTTGACGACCCATTTTCATTTGGATGGGTAGAAATTGCCAAATGTACCTTACATTTTCATTTGAATGGGCTGCAATTGTCACTATGTTTCTTAAAACAACAATTTGTTGCGAAAGAAAATCATGACTGCCTAAATAGAAAGTTTAATATAATCTGAATAGGATTGTCTTATTGTTATTAAGTTTATTCACCGTTTCTTATGCTGCTTCTTGGTTTTTCATATTATAAATGCTTTTTCATACTCAAGTATCTTAACTTTGGACATTCTAATGCAGCTTCTTTAGCTGGTTCAGTGGAACTCAAAAGAAAGATGCCTTGGATGATACTCAAGATGGAGTATGTTCACAATATCTTCTATCCATGAAAAAACTACGAGGCTAAAATTATCTTGCACGAACTTACTAATGTTCCAATGAATGCATTTTACAGGTTGCTGAAATGATCAAAGAGGATTTATGGGTTAATCCTCTTAACTATTTCAACAATGTAATATTTTTTTTCCCCATCTAATATAAGTTTCACCTGTCATAAATTACCTTCTATATTGATGAAGTTTCCTTCCTACTAATTGTTGCAAATTACCTTTTTGTTATTAGGATGCTGATGAAGAGGGTTTTGGTTGGGGTGACGCAGTTGGTGAAGAGGTAAACAACCAACACTTCTATTTATGATTGCAAAATAGTAGTCCAACTCTTTGAGTAAAACGATTGAGGTGGCTGTATGCACAAAAATACTGACTTTCAACGATTTGACTCGTCCTCGACTAGCTAAAAATTTCATCTAACTTCGTTATAACCATAATCGATTTATATGGGTTCTTTTAAGCAGGACACTGGCACAGAAGACTCGGGTGAAGAAGAAGATGACGATGAAGATGAGGAGTAGGAGAACTGAATGTGTGCAGGGTTTTGCTAAAGTTTTTTGCTATAGGCCTCGCAAGACTTTTATCAGTCCAATAGGTTTATAGTTAACTTAGCTGTTGGGTTGTTTTGAAGGTTTAACTTATGATTCTATACTAGATTTTTTTAACATCTCTATTAACTACAGAAGTTGAAGTTCATCTCTTCATGATTATTTACTAGGGTTTTTTAATCAAATCTTTACAGCTTATTAAACAGCAATGAAGTAATTAGCATTTATACTATCTGGCACAAACTTGCTTCAGTGACATAAGTCCATAATTTATCTATGCAAAAAATAAAAGCCTTTGATCTCGTATCAGCTATTTTGACGGTAAAAAATCGACTAAATCATCTTTAGTACAAGTTATAGGTACACCGATTATTTTTCTTGAATTTACGTGACCTTTGTTGATGGGCATCTTTTATTATTATTATTATTAGGGAAATTCTAACTTGTGTCATGGTGGTAGAGGTTAAGAGGCATTAAATGAACTCACATTATCATGTTTTCATGTTTGTTGATATTAATAATTTTCTAAATTTGTGATATCTACCAAAATTAACAGTGTTTTATATGAAAATTAAGTTATTTAAAGAAATATTTGTCTTCATTAAACACTTCTAAGCTTGTGCCACTATGGCACAAGTTAGAAAAACCCCTGATAATATTTTTTTTTATTATTATTATTAGGGAAAATGATGTTTGCTTCTGGAGGTAGGCAATTGCTTGCTTTCCTTTGAAAAAAAAGGTAGGAGCAGGGGGAAAACATGTAACAGTGACTTACCGGAGGGGCTAAATTGTACATTTTTTAAACTTTTTATAAAAAGGAAGTATGCAATTTGCCTACCTCCGGAAGCAGGCATCATATCCCCTTATTATTATTATTATTATTATTATTATATCCCCTTATTATTATTATTATTATTATTATTATTATTATTATTATTATTATATAATAAATTTATTATTGATTCATAGAATTTTACATAAAGTTGGATGGGAGTCTAAACACAAGTTGTGCTTCAACTCTTTTTTGTATACAAAGGCTTATTCTATGAAAGATAAAAACACAACTCTTAGCATTATTTGAGTGGCTAATGTCAATGAATTTGATACGTGAAAGTGTATCCAAAGCTTTAATATCAAATTCCCCGAATGTAGAAAAAGCAAATGGTATGAACTTGTATTCGTTGTCCTCACATTTGGACGCATACTTCATCTTTTTCTTCTCCACAGCATTATGCAAGGCTACCCCAGGGGCCCATGAAGTCGCACCAATACCACCAAAAGGAGAGATTTCAGTCACATTCAAACATGCATCTTTACCTTGTAGCCAATTGAATAATAACAGGAAATAGCTCCTTCTCATCCCCCGAAAAGAACCTCATTGGAGCCTCCTTCCGCACCATGATCCCAACCTTGGAACACATATGTAGTTCAGTCCTCATTACAATAATTTACTCGGACCGAACTTATTATTATTATTATTATTATTGTTATTATTATTATTGTTATTATTATTTTCAACTAAATGGGGCATCTAAAACAAGTAGATATTTATACTACTTATAATAGAGGGATGTATCTCTCTCTTATTTATAGTCTGAATTTTCAGACTTACAATACATAAAGCATAATGTACAACATAAATAATCTATACTACTTATAATAGAGGGATGTATCTCTCTTATTTATAGTCTGAATTTTCAGACTTACAATACATAAAGCATAATGTACAACATAAATAAGCATGCTGACTAATTTTCTAACAAACATTAATGCTATTATTAAAACACAGCTCCAAACATTAATGCCATCAAAACATATATGCAACTTCAACACTTACTTATAATGGAAAGTTAATACATAATGTAACATCTGGAAATTTAAATCTCATTTCAAACATTTGTAACAGCATATTAGTCTTTTTAATAGTTTGATTAAAATTGAATATGAAACAGTTATTAACTTACAAACATCCCTGTGTATTAATGCTAGAATTGAAATATGAAACTGCCGACCATTTACTCTAAAATAACGTAGACGTTTTACTTTTGAACAACAAATGTATATATAACGTCAAAAACACAACAAACATAATCGCAGCTCACACCATTTCAGTCTCCTCAATAACACCCAATATCAATCTCATCTCATCTCCGAATAAACAACAACCACCATCTCAACTCCTCAATCCAACAAACAAGATTCGATACTAAAAAGAAAAGAAACAAAGATCTCAGCTTTCTCTTTTTATACCCACAAACTTGTTCGTAAAAAAAAGTATTAGAGAACACACATCATAGATCTTGAACAAAAAACAACAATACCTACCCGAGACCTTTATCGAAAGATCTTAAAGCCAATAGTATGTTGTCTGTGTAAGCCTCGACAACACAAAAGAAACCAAGAAAGTTCAGGGTACGGTTGTGGTGGAAACAAACCGAAGGAAGTTTAGTGTAAGTGCGGGTTTGTATTTCGAATATTAAAAGAAAAGTAAAGTGATTATCGTCTTTTTTCACCCAAACTTTCTTAGTTTCTTGTTATAATCGAATTTGTGTATTGTTTTTGTAGTTGGTGACTGATTTTTTGTGGCTGCGTTTTTTGAAGCGTATATATTATTAGGGTTAAGAAAAATAGGGTTGGGGCATTTAGTGAGTTGTTATATAACGAAAAATTAGGGTAGGGTGTAAGTGGATTTGGGCCGAGTGTGATTGGGCTGGTATCTTCAAACGGTTGTTGGGCTTCTTACTAATCTTAATTGGTCTTGTGCTGCTATTACAACAAGGGACAAATTTTTGCTGGTATTTAAAGGGACTAAGTTTTTAGGTGGTTGGAATTGTTATAGCTCAAAGTGGATTGCTAAACTGTATCATGCATTGTAGAATGAAAAACATTAATTTTGGTTAAAGAGTTAAAGTTGTTCCGACATGAATTTCCGTACATTTATTGTAAAAAAAATGTAATAATTTCAAATACATAGCTCACCGGAAATTAAAATACGTACTGTTATGTTTAGAAAAAACATATAAATGAAAAACATTTGTTCGCCACAAAATTTAGTTACAGGGTACCCGCCGCCGCATTGCGCGGGTACTCTGCTAGAACAAGTAATTTTTTCAATTGACAATCAAACTTTAAATCAATAATTTGCCGTACTTAGCCATTTGAAGTAAATCATCATGTTTTTTAATCATGATCATTAATGATTTTGATTCTTAAGATGAAAAGAATTCTATAAACATTTCAGTTTATTTCAGTCCGAGTAAATTATTGTAATGAAGGACTGAACTACATATGTGTTGGGCTTCACCTTGATTGATTATTATTGAAATACATGAATTGAATTAGAGTTAATGAACTTGAATATCCGTATGTACTGAAGTACTTACTAGTTACTAAATTACAAAAAAAAAAACTAATCAACAATAAAAGGTAACACCCTCATATTTTATTTTATTTTGAACGAACACCCTCATATTGTTAGCAATGTAAAAATGAAACATAAACAAATTTATAATTAAAAGGAGGTGATATATATACCATAATAAGTGATATGCATATCATAAACATACATATATATATATGTGGTGCTGTATTATATATCATTACAAATGTGATTTTGTGATGTGCACGCTACTTGTTGCGAGTGCATATCACCATTACTAAAACTGAAAAATGAAACCTTAATGTTAATTTTTCTTACAAAATAGAATAAAGTAAAAGTATTCAATATGAGGTGTGTGTTTTCTTTTTCTTAGACACGAAGCCATAAGAGAGTATCCTAAAGTTGACTACTTTGAGTTGACAAAATGATTAGATGACCCTATCCTTAACAAAATTCCTCAAGGACCACTCATAGGCTACCACATAAGCATGCTAGATATCAATAGAACAGCTTTTTATGATGTCACCCTCTCTCTTTATTTCTTTCTCAACAAAACCCCCCTTGAAAATGATATACGAAACATTAAAGACAATGTTATCTAATGTTTATGAACAAAAACAAAATAAAGAGGAATTGTAAATATATCTTTTCAAAAGTTTAAAATTGCATATATATCCGACTTAAAATCATAATTGCATATATATTTTTTCAAAAGCAAAAGAATTGCATGTATATTCAACTTAAACTACTGATTGCATATATATCATCTCTAAACTTTTTTATTTGAATATATATCATTTCTAAACTTTCGTAATTGTATATGTCATTTCTAAACTTTTAATACGTCATATATATTAAAATAATTATTTAACATAATTTTGAACTCTAAATTATGATAATTATGATTTTATAAATGAAAAAAAACAACATTTGTTTTAATGATACGATGTTCTGAGCTTCAAAATAAACTAAATGACCAAAACAATATATCAATATAATATTTAACCTAACAAAAAAAGTCAACTTATCTTATATATAATACGAATGCGTGAAATAAACTCATCATAAATATCATGATTGTTATATATGTATAATATATAAAGTATGTTTACTATCAAAATGGTATATTACTACCAACAAGTTTGTAAATAAAGATTTTTTTTTTTTTTTTTTTTTTTAAATAAAGATTTTTTTATTTATTTATTTTTTTAAAGTAATTATTTTATATAATTATCATGTATTCTAGAGTGTAAATTTTTGTTAAATAGTTATTTAGATATATATGACATATTTAAGGTTTAGGAATGATATATATACAATTATAAGTTTGAGTTGGATATATATGCAATTTTCAAGCTTTTGAGAAGATATATATATACAATTATAAGTTTAAGTTGAATATATATGCAATTTTAAACTTTTAAAAGAATACATATGCAATTCTCCTTAAAATATAGAAACATGTAGCAAACTAAAAAGTGAAGATTTATTGAGGAAAAAAAATTGGCATGTGCCAATTGACAGAATAAACTAGACTTAATTAAGTTTATGCATTTAAATTAGTTTTTCTTCTTCTTTTTTCTTATTATTATATTATTATTATTATTATTATTATTATTATTATTATTATTATTATTATTATTATTATTATTATTATTATTATTATTATTATTATTTTATTTAATAAAAACATCACTTTATTAGAGACATATAGGATTTACAAGAAGTTAGTAGGGAGCCGAGATACTAATTGGGCTCCCACTCCTCTAGCTATAGAAAAGCTAATCCTACTAAAAATATGAGCAGCAGCACGTGCTCCAATGTCTTGAGTCATCGAAAACTTTCGAATACGCTTCAACAAAGTCACAATGTCCTTCTTAAGTTCCCCAAAAGAAGAGAAAGAGAAGGGGAGGAACCCATATCCCATACCTGTGCACTTAGCCTCATACTTGACACGTTTACGTTGTGCAGCCTCAATCACCACACGACCCGGTACGAAATCAACCATACCAGTTTGCGTCAAGGGCGATGATCCAGTCAAATCAACACATACATCAAGTCCTCCATTTCACGAGTAGAGCAACACATCAGCAGGACGTAAAGATTTGTCCCTTTCACCACAAAGTCCAATGTCAACCTCTTTACGAGCCGAAACCCCAGATCGAGAACATATGTCAACAAGAACATCACGTACCATGTTATGCCGATGTTTAATACCAATAATACCAAACAAGATACAGCATGGTCCCCATAAATATCACCAGCAAAGACCCTGGAACAGGCTGAGCACGGCATCTGAACAGAAAATAGGGGGACACCAAGCCGATAACATAACACGCAACGATAGGTCCTGGCGTTCATAGTCTGTCCCAACCCAGATATCGGAACTACCCTAAGCCAGTCCGAAGTGTAGTCCTCCATTTGCGATTTTCATAACGCCATCTGTCGAGTAGATAAAGAAAATGTAGATTCGGCAGTTCGGGTAACACGTGTGAAATATATATCTGCCAGTTTCTTCATGAGTTTGGGGGCAACGATTTCACACGGATTACTCAAAAGGTCAATCTCCATTTTCACATTAAAAGCACACAAGACATCATCAAAGGAAGGCCCTGGGGTTACGATACCAGAATGTTGAAGCAACATAGTCTGCAGGCTAGCCGATTGAAGTCTAGACGCAAGAAATGCATAGCTCAAGACATCACCTGCAGAATATACACCAAGCCCCCCGAACACAAAGGGTAATGTAGCAAGTCTCCATTGCCAATCACCAAAACCAGGCCCAGAAGCAGTAACAATACGCTCTAGAGTAGAGCGAAGAGCCTCATCAAAAGAAATCTGAGCACGTTCAAAGACCCGGGGAGAGCAAATAGCAAAATATAATTTGGAAATACCAGCACAAGCACGAAGGAGTAATAACTCACACTGGGGATCATTAATCTTAGCAGTAGCATCCATAAGCTCAATGGTTTTTGCAACTCTTTTCATAACAAGCTCACTACTAAATTCAAAGTCCACACTAGCGGGCCTACCCAGTAATTTAACACCATGCAAAGGTCGGGCAATATTAGGTGGGAAGACACCCCAAGCCTGCTTCTGGGATCTTCCTTAGGCCAAAAAACTAACCTCAGTTTTATCAACATTGAGGTGCAAACCACAACGAGGTCCATCCACCATGATAAGCTCTAAAATCTCCCCCACAACCAAGGTATCTCCAATAATAGTGCCATCAAACTGAGCTATATTATTATTATTATTATTATTATTATTATTATTATTATTATTATTATTATTATTATTATTATTATTATTATATATATTATTATTATTATTATTATTATTATTATTATTATTATTAATTTATTATTATTATTATTATATATATATTTTTTAATAATAATAATAATAGATTCATAGAATTTTACATAAAGTTGGATGGGAGTCTAGACACAAGTTGGGCTCCCACCCCTTTCTGTATACAAAAGCTTATTCTATGAAAAATAAAAATACCACTCTTAGCATTATTTGAGTGGCTATTGGCAATAGACTTAATACGTGAAAGTGTGTCCAAAGCCTCCGTGTCAAACTCCCCGAAGGTAGAAAAAGCAAAAGGTACAAACTTGTATCCATTATCCTCACATTTGGACGCATACTTCCTCTTTTTCTTCTCCACAGCATTATGCAAGGCTACCCCGGGAGCCCATGAAGTCACACCAGTACCAGCAAATGGAGAGATACCGGTCACATCCAAACATGCATCTTTACCTTGATGCCAATTAAATAATAGCAAGTCTGCAGGTCGCAACTCCTTCCCATCCTCTGAAAGGAACCCCATAGGAACTTCTTTACGCACCATGATCCCCACCTTAGAACATATATAAACAAGAATGTCACGTACTAGATTATGCCTGAACTTCACACCCACTTCACTAGAGCAGTGGACCGCGTGATCTCCCCATATATCCATACGATGCACATTACAACTCGGGCAAAGGCTACCTTCAGAGAACATAGGTACAATAAGCCTATAAAACAACACAGATCGGAATTGGCGATGGTTCATCCGCTGACCCAAGCCATCAATAGGGATCATAAAAAGAAAATCCTGTGCATGTGGGGCACGTATGCAACTGAGCTATATATAATAGAATCTTTCATTTTTTTCCCCTTAAATGATGATATCTTATTTCATAAACGGTAAAAAGGTCACTCTCATTTAAAAACTGTCTTTATCAAAAAAGAAATCGAAGAAAAAAGTAGGATGGACATAATGTATAACAAGTAATAGCCACTTTCATATCTAACCACTTTTGTGTCTTATTTATTTTCAGTATCATAGCTGTTAGCATTTTCTTATTAGTGATTTAAATTCGTTTGGATGTATTTTTGGCGATTCTCAGTTGATGTTCACTTCACACTAACACAAAGTTCTTTTATCTTTAAAAGAAGCAAAAATTACTGCAAAGGACATTGTACGATGCATCATGCATGTGATAAGCAGAGGACAAGAACTTTTGATTTTACTTAGGAGGACCGGTTGGTCGCGAAGCATATATAGCGACCAAAAAACTCAACAAGTTATCATTGTGATTGAAAGTAGGGAAAAAAAAAGAAGAAAAAAAGCTCACTCCTAGTCATCAGGTCACGAATAATATAGCGTGACCAAAATCATTTTCATATAACAAATAGTCATCAGGTCGCTACCGAATCAATTAAAAAAGAAAATATAAGAAAGTGCAAAACTTACCTCTGAACTTTTTGATATTTACAACCTTATTATATAACAAATTTTATTCGTCAAATATCTAGCGAATTCGTTAATAAAAAATATACCGTTGCGAAGAGCTCTGAATTACAAACAAAACAAGCCCAATATCAATATACTTTTGACGTACATATGATTATTTTATTTTATTTTTTATTTTAACAACAACAACAATATCAGTCTCAACACCCATGTCAGTTAAACAAAGTTAAATTTTTCATTCATAAAAAATCTTTACAAATTAATCGATATTAATACATAATAAAAGGTTTATGTAAAAACTCTTGCATAAAAAATTATTAGTTGTACTTATATTACAATTACAAAATATTAAACGTGAACAAATTGTTATATTTTCATATATTAAACTAAAATTTTGAAACAAATTTAATTCATGTATAATCCCTGTGCATGCAGGAGACTTATAACCGGTACCTGATACTTAAGATCCCACAACTATTCATATAGCCGACGCCATCACAAGTATCACTTCTTATATTTATTTCAAAAGTTGCATGAATCAATCTTAGACAAGGATCCTCTAATGTTCAAAATGAACATGATAAATTTATTGTGAGTGAGAAAGAAAAAATAAAATACTATTGTGGGACATTTGCATTATTTTAAATCAAATATTTCACTCATAATAAACTAACATTAACTATCATGTTCATTTTGAACATTAGAGGATCCTAGTCAATCAATCTTTATAGAATAAGGGCCGTTTGGTTTGAAGATAGGTTTAGGATTTGGATTTAAATTTGGAATTGAATTTGGATTTAGATTTGTATTCGAGAGAGAAAATATATTATAAAATTAATAAAATTTAGTTTTAATTAAAAGAAAATAACTTTATTATTTTTTTTAAATATGAAAATAGTATTTCATAGAGTGAGGAAACACTTGAGTCCCACCAAATTCTCCATACCAAGCTTCACCTTAGGAAATCACATATGCACGAATTTTTATAATATTTTCACTACTCTAAATCTAAAACCTCAACCAAACATTAATTTTTTTCATGAAATCCTAAACCTAATCCTAACAACGGCCCTAAATCATTTCACTCTTACGAGTATAAAATAAGAAACAAAAACTCTGAAAACACTCTAGTATACGATAAATAACTATTTGTTGAAGTGACACCAGCCCAAAAGTCTCATAGAGTCCAAAGATTCCAACTGTCTCCCTATAGGCTCTTCCCCACCTACATTCACTTTAATATATCCATGTCATCCATGCATATTTATGATCTGTGTTTAAAGTTTCTTAAATTATACTCGTAATAGAAACTGTAAAGAAATCGATGTACGTAATATATATATAGATATTATATATGATAATTTAATATATATACAGTATTCATCACAGTGTAAGAAATATTTAATTATGTAAATTAAACCGTGTGTCTCATTTGGCCTATCTTATATAGGGCTTGTAAAAGGAGTAAAGTTATAAACTAAAAAAAGAAAAGATAAAGGATTGTCTTATAAAAGAGGAAGTAAAACTGATCTAATTTAAAAGAATTTTAAGATATACTGTAATATGTTATATGTTATTTTGATTGGGTAATCTTATCATTGTTGGGCTTAACAACACCCTTTTATATAACTAAATTATTTTGTTTCATGTCGTTGAACACAATGGCTATGTTTGACGAAACTAGCAGTAAGCAGTTAGCGGTAGCAGTTTATTTTATAAAGGTGTTTGTTAGGTCACCATAATAGATAAAACACAAGTATATAAATGAGAGAGATGAGAGAAAGAGATAATAGCTTGGTCGATTATATCATAAAGTAGAGTAACAAAAGTTTAGTAGCAATATGAATATAACCAACATGAATAAGTGAGAGTATTACATGGTATTTATAGGAGAGGAAGCTAGGGCAACATCCCTACTTCTTTCATTTCATTCGAATGAGCCTTAACATAGGCTCATGGGCTTACTTCATAAGCCTAAGAATATAATCTAACATATAAGCCTAATATTATAGCAACCTATTACATATTTAATGACCGACACTTGATAGCAGTTACACGTATTCCCAACAATCTCCCCCTAAGGGTTGGTCATCAAAGGTTGCTTGACGTCTTCTTTGCTTCTTTGGCTTTGACGTCTCTTCAATCTTTGTTCTTTGTTCTTGTACTTTGTGATATGATAATGTCGTGGTCTGCCTTTCATTAACGTCATCGTTTGTGGTGTCTTTACGTCTTCATCCAACATGCTCATATTTTATTTGACTTTGACTCTTCAGACTTATGGAGTTCTCATTCTTTAACTTTGATCTTTGTCTCTTCAATTATGTAGATTCTTTGGCATAAAAGTAGAATCTTTCAGAAATGAACTTTGCTTCGATCTTTGGTGAGAACTTTATCATCAGTAATGTTGTTGATATGAGCATGTGGATCTAACGGTCTCCCTCCAAGATATTCATCGGTAGCTGCATGGTAAAGGTTAGTAATAATTTCCAATCGATCACGGTGGGCTTTTCTTAGAGAATTGACTACTACGATTGTTTTACTGATGAATGTCTTGATTTCATTCACCTTGGTCGGGCACATCAGCCGTCCGAATCCCATTAAGGACAATTATCGATACTTTGGATAGAATCCAAGTATAGACCCACATTTTCAGGACTCGATTCGTGAAAAGAATCTCCTTAGCGAGATTTCCAGCACTTACAGGCTCAGACTTTGAGAGAATTAACAGCATAGTGTGAAAACTCTCTCTAATCCTTACCAAGGCTGTTTCTGAATTGGATGCCTTCAAGAAGGCTTACAACAGGTATACCAAAGTATACCCACAATTCAGGTGAGCCTCTGAAGTCTACCGAAGTATCACTCCACGACTGTAGACCGTTTGAAGCATATCAACAACCACCATGATGAAAGTGGCAAGATTCGAAGATCTCATAAGAGACTCTTATACAACTTGTGTCCTTTTTGGCGAACACAAGTGTAGATTATAGAAAGTGTAACCTAAGAGATCTTTTGATGAATCTCATGGCTCTAGACTCGATTAGTGCATTTTGGTTTTGGTCGTCGGAGGCATGGAGCTGAGTGCCTCCTTTTCAATATCAACACATCTTGGAGTGAGAGGTTGATAGATTATGCGAGGTTCTCCGTGAGAAATGAAACAAGTATCTTTTAAGGGATACTTGAGTGGCTAGAAGGTTAAGTGCAGTGCGTCACTGGGTCCATGACGTCTTGTCTTCAATACTGGTGTCATCTTAGTGACACATAGTAGCATATGAATTGAACCCGGTTTCTGCCCTAAGGTTGATCATTTGAAGGGCTATTTTTTTCACCCTTTCATTAACTTTTCTTTTTAAGTCTTCAACCGCTTCTTTCTCATTTCATTTCTTTACTCCTTTTTTCAATCATACCTAAGGACTTCTAGTACTAAACTATTGGTGTTGTCCCTGGGTAGATCCCTCTGGCTCTGGTGGATCATAGGACGTATTTCCTAACCTTAGTCACCTTATAACTCCATGACTATCCTATGTTGCCATAAACCATTCATTTGAAAATCTCTCAAAGTGTTTATGAATATAAGATATATTTTGTTAACATTTTGAGAGTTTTGGATTTTTCAGAAATACTCCCCCTTCACATATGCTCATAAGTTTTTAAGATAAATTTGCACATGTTGGGTAAAGTTCGCACTTTTGAATTGATCGACTTTCAGTGAACACAACCGATTCGAGACACGCTTACATCAGTAGTTAGACTAGCTTGAAATTATTACCCGGCCTGGTTATGTTCAATGAAAGTTTCTCGAAACGGTACATTCTACTTAGACAAGTCCTATTCGAGACACGCTTACATCACTGGTTAGACCAGCTTGAAATTATTACCCGTCCAGGACTAGTCCTTTCGATTACTGACAGTTAATTTCCGTCAATTCATTGGTTAAATCTGAGTCGAGCTCATATGAGATTCCACTCAATTGTTATCATATTTTAATCACATTTTGTTCTCCCCCTCAAAAATAGCATATTGATGTTGTTTTTGGAAAAATATTTTGATTAAAATATGTTTTTTGAGGTTTGTGGAAAGAAACTAACAAGAACTTTTTGTTTGGAACAAAGATAGTTTCAAGTACTCCCCTCAATAAGTGAATTAACTTTTTGAGGTTTTCATTACGAGAGGGAATACTTGTTCTTGTGAGCAGAATTATGAAAAAACTTAAATAATTTGATTAATTCTACTCAAAAGTAAGAAGCTTTCGCTCTTTATATTAGGATTGAGGCACTGAAGCGTACCTCAGAGTCCTTTCTTTACAAAGACCGGGTTGTGTATTGTTATGTGTGCACAAGCCAATATAATGACAAATCAATAATAAGATATTCACAATTAACTCACAAACTTAGCTACTCGGGCCTTTGGAATATTCGGATTGGGAAGTTCGGTCTGCCTCCAACATAGCTTTCAAGCCATCTGATCTGGTCACATCGCTTTAACCTTTCTTCGATCTTGTTGATGAAGTTACGAACCTCCCTTGACTCCTTGGAATTCCACCTTTGACTCTTTCCAAGCGTTTGATCTCTCAACCTATCACGTAAGCCATCGCGTACCGTCTTCAGTGTATCATCACAGAACTTATGAATTTTGTCATATCACATGAAATTGACGTTTACATAAGCACTCATGTAGGTGAAACCGAAGGCGAAGGCAAATTGAATTCTAGGATACTGAAGTTGTGGTCTTGTCAGGTTGAGTTTTCGTTGGTAGCTTTCAACACCTAACTGGAGATCTTCAACTCTTTCTTGAATTACTAAACGCCTTATGAAGATTAGAAGAGAAGTGATGAATGAATATTGCAGTTCAGTTGTAAAACGTCTCATTCTTCCTTGAACCTTTTCGAGATACAAGTCTTCAATGTCGTTCCAATTTCAAGTCGGGAAAGTCAGCTTCGCAGAACGTGTACTCTTTTTCATCTTGTCGTTTGACGACAATCTTCTGCATATAGTCATAACCGAACTTTGTTGCAGATTCAAGAGTCATGATGGCAAAATTTTATGTATACTTTTGACATCCTTTCTTGACTTTTCTCTGCTGCGATAGTAGAGCTGTCGACGTTCAGGCCAATGGTGTATCCCAATCAATGCATCTCTGTTGTATGGGACTACCTCATCAACGGAATATTTCAGCTTGAGTTTCTTCAATTGCTGGGTGCTCGTACCTTGAAGCAGGGATACGATAAGTCAAAGAAGTCGCATATTTCCGGTCGGTCTGACCCCCGTGTTGAAGATATTCCAAATCGGTGTTGAAGAAGAATCTGAAGGGAATCCAGGGTTTTCTCTGGTCTTCCTACCATTGGTAATGGCGTGGTCCAGTCGGTGAAATAAGGACCACGCTTCCCGGAGGTATGGTCGACATTAAACTCAGGGTTAAGCTAGTCGATATCGTTGGACATTGCACGTGCAATGTTCTCTGAGTGATATTCCAGTTCGGCAGCGCATCCAGATCGGTCTTTCAGAAGATTGAATGCATCATTCTTGATCGCCTTAATTCCTTCTTCGTCATCTTTTTGATACGAAACTCCTTTTTGAGGGTTTGGGTGAATTCAACTGTGCGTCCTGGTAGAGGTTCTTCATCTTCAGGCAGAGGAGGTTGAGCGTTAATCATTTCATCAAACCACCCGTATTCAGCCGTGTTGTCATTGTCTAGCCATGAGACAACTTTTGGCTGTTTATCTTTTGTGCCTTTTTGGTACTGTTTGGGGGTTGATGATGGACCAGGTCTTAATTCAGGCCGTCCTTGGAAGTCATCACCGGTGTAGACAAAATGATCGTCTTCTTTTAGTGCTGACTCGACGCCTTGGGTTGATTATGAGTAGCAGTTGTTGTTGAAGGCTTGGCCGGTTCCCGATGTGAAGTTGAAGGACCCCCAGTCGACCTTTGTTTCTTTGACTGTGAGTTAGGATCGGGATCTTCATCTTCTCTTGGCCTTTTGTGAGTAGCAGCATCTTCTTTGCAAGCAGTCTTTGATAGATTTACAGATACATCAGTGTAGATTGCTGTTTCTTTAGGAGTCATGTTTGCTTTCCCAGACAGTCGATCAAATATCTGAAGCTATAGTTCTTCAAATGAGATGTCCTTTGGTGGAGTAGGGATCGTGTGAAGTGTGAGAGGAGTTGTAGAGATTACCTCATTAACGATTTGTCTTATGATTGGCATGAGTTGTCCTCTCAACGGCTTCAGATACTCTTTCAAGTCATGTTGAACTACTTGTGATAAGTTGTCCTCCAAGAATTTCTCTGTGTAGTTCAATATAAGTGCATCCATGTCTCTTGAAAGAAATTCATCTACCTGTTGTTTGGTTCCTTGGAGCTCACTTACTTGCTCTGCTAAGCTGGTAACCATGTTTGTTCAACGTTTTAATTTGGTCTTGAAGCTTCTTCTCTTTATTAATTCGAGTTGCTTCACGGCTTTCTTGACTGTTGCTGCTGCTTGTGAGATCATAGTGTTTATTGGTTTCTTGATTGACATGTGTGTTGATGTTGTTTGTATTGGTGGTGGTGATGAGTGAGTTGATGATTCAGGAATTGAGCCATCTTTGTTAACGTTGTCGTCCTGATCTTTGGTTGATGCTGGAGATGAAACTGGAAGGGAAACGGGAGGTGTATTTTTCAGGAATTGGAGGAGATACTGGAGGTGTTTTTATGTAGTCGTCAGCAGTTTTATTTCTAACTCTTCTTCGAAAGTTGCTTTAAACTTTTTTCTTCATCTTCTTTTGCTTTCTCTTCCAATGCAAATTCAAGTGCGGCCATCTTCAGATCTTCCTCGGTAATCACTAATTTTTTCTCCATGTTCATATCTTGATCATCAGCATGCTCAGAAACATATTCAGTCATAGCAGTGTTCCATTCCTCATCCTTTTGGTCTTCGTTACCGGGTTGATTAACCGGATCCGAAGTTGGTGCAGTAATGGTGTTCCCTTCTCCACCGGGTTGATTAACCAGAAGGAGTTGGGTGTTACTGCTTGTACCTCTTTCCTCATTGGGTTCAAGAACTGGACTATGAGGTGGTTGAGGAAAGTTTCTGCTGATTTTTGATGCTTGAACAAGATCATCATGTTCCATTTCCTCTTGAGTGCGAACATTGGAGACTTTATCCTTGAGTTTCCGTTTGTCTACCAATTTTGACTCATTATCATCATCTTGGTCTTCATCATCACCGAATTCTTTATTAATCTCATGAAAGATTATTCCCCTTCTTCTATTTTCATCTTCTTTTAGAGAATCCAAGCTTAACTTCTTTGCCAATTCGGTTACTGGGTCATCATTTGCAGCATCTTCTCTGTGAACCACAGCTTCTCATCTGTCTCAGTATCAGATTCTTAGTTATCAGAAGTTCTGGTGTAGGTTCATCCTTGAGAAGAGTTACTGGCACTTTTCTTTTTCTGACCTTAGGAGGTGCTGGTTTCTGTTGTTTGTTGTGCTTGGTTCCAGCTTGCTTGTCGTCCTAGACTTTTGACTTCGTGTTTTCACTGGAGATGATTGTGAGTCATCCTCAGTGAATCCAACATTTCCTTTAATAAAAGCTGCATCATATCGGCGATAATTTGTAGTTGCAGTGATCTCTTCGGAAAGAAGGAAGTCAGGAAGCCTTTTGCCTTGTTTCCGTGTGCTGGATGCAAGAGTTTTCACCATATCAATCTTGAGATCATCAAGCATACTGTGATTTTTCTCTTTGGCATCGAGAAGACGACTTAGAAACTCCGGATGATCTCCACATAAGTGGGAAATAATTAACTTGGTGAAGCGAACAAAAGGAGTCTGAGTCATATTTCATGTGGTTTGAAGCTGATAGATCCTGTCTTCCATTATTGGCTGAGCAAAATCAATCTTCCTCATATTGACCATCCCCCAGAAAATTTGAAGGTGTTGTAGATGAGGGTGCTCATGACCACTTTTTCTTCCACAACAGAACGAACGATGATCAGATAGAGAGTTCTCCACGGTTGTGGCATGTACTTGACATTAACCTTGGAGTGTTTGGTTAATGGGACATCAACTTGAGCTTCATACCCAATGTCAATGAGAAAGTCTAATACTTCAGCTTCTGTGGGTATCGGAGCATAAGTCTTTTTTGGTCTTGGAGAAGGAGTATAGTACGTAGTAATTCTACATCGATTACTTACTCTTGTCTGTCCAATTTTACCGTGAAAGAATTATCATCCGGGATTAACCTTTGCTGTATGCCAGGACTGCTGAAATGTAGAAAGTTGGACCGAGGCTGATTTGGTGAGCATGTCCTTGCAAGGATGAATGAGTAGAATGTATTTGACAATTCGGAAAGACTCTTCAGGGATATTGAGTTTGTTGAAGTAAACTCGTGCATTGTTCCTGCCGATGACTACCTTGTAGTCTGCTGGGACAATGTCCTCCAAGGTGAGTCTGGAAAGTGTTTGTGTTGGAGCGTTCACATTTTGTTCAGCCATTGTATTCTAAAAGAAAAGAATCACAGAAAAACTGACATCCAGAAGTGTTTAAATGTTAGCACAATGAATTAGTTTGTTTTACTGATTTTATTCCTATCATGAATGAACACGTAGGTTTCCTAAACATAGATGTGGATATGATATGACTTAATCCCATTATTGTTTACTTGTTTTAATTGTCCAAGAATTATGATCTAAGTCCTTAGAGTCCATGAAATGAACACATGTAACTGTTAATATATTGAGTTGTTCGAAACATTTTTGGTGTTAAGTTACTTGAAAAGTTTGAGTTGCTCGAAACTTTTAGAATTTCTCGAAAGTTTTGAGTTGCTCGAAACTTTCAGAGTTGCTCAAAAGTTTTGAGTTACTCGAAACTTTAGAGGTTCTCGAAAGTTGTGAGTTACTCGAAACTTCTAGATTTGCTCGAAAGTTTTGAGATACTCAAAAACTTTCAGAGTTGCTCGAAAGTTTTGAGTTACTCGAAAACTTTTGACTTGTTCGAAATTTCTTATTCTAGAAACTCGAAAAATTACATGTGACGTACTTGCTCGAAAATAGAGATTTTTCAAATTCCTTAGCCTATGAATGCAAGTAAAAACCAATTGTCACAAAATATTCTAAGGACCCTAAATATCATATCTATTAACACATATTGCATCCAAACACAACAGTAGACCTGCTCGAAAATTTTATGAACACAAAAATTTCTAACATCCTACAACACTGATTCTGACTACGTATAATTCTCACCAAGACATCCCATTTACCCTATTAAACATGACTTCACACAATCTAACATAATATCACACACTTACATTCTTGTTCGAAAAACTCATGAACACCATTTAATCGAATATCACTTAAATCGTTTGATTGTTAAAAATAATTTGGGCCAAGTGATCTGTGATATATTCCGAACAAAACCCACCATTTTGATTAGACTCAAACACTAACAATCAAAAGTCCCCAAATCGTTCTTAAACCCTAAATTTCAAAATTCAATAAATTGTGTTTCTGGGTGCAATTAAATGATTGGAACGTGTTCTATACATGACTAAGAACATATCCCACCAAAAAGATTAAACGTAAGCACACCCAAACGATTTTCCCTAAATCGACTAAAACCCTAAATCTTTAAATAAATTTTTTGGAAAATCTAGCCGTTGGATTGACAAACGATTAAAAACCATTTCATATATTTGAACGAAGATTATGAAAACACTTACAGATTTAAGATACAAAGCCCGGATTTGAGTATTGATTTTGGATCGTTGATTTTGGTTGGTGAAAGTAATAAGTGTGTTTGCAGTAGAAGTAAATGCTGTGAATTTTTGTTTTTGTTAAAAAATTAACTTTCAAGTTTTGTCACTTATAGTCCCTTAACGTCAAGATTTGCACTTTTAGTCCTCTACTCATAAACAAAGTTAATAAGACTTAACATAATTTTGACAAGAAACAATTTTAACACTCCCCCTCGACTTAGG
Organism: Artemisia tridentata subsp. tridentata; assembly: GCA_021014915.2. Taxonomy (NCBI): domain Eukaryota; kingdom Viridiplantae; phylum Streptophyta; class Magnoliopsida; order Asterales; family Asteraceae; genus Artemisia; species Artemisia tridentata. Next base: position 404,512,335 of record CP139509.1, read on the forward strand.
ATATATAAAATATTTTGAGATCAAGGAGGGTATTTCGAGGATATTTTTACCAACATTTATACAAACAACATCATTTTGGAAATATGCAAGTACAAATTTTAAAAGAAATGATTAAAATTTGAATTTCATACTCCCCCTCAACACTTGTTCGAAAAAAATGGTTAATTTGTTTAAATGAACAAAGTGTTGATGAAAATTTTGTGCTTGCATTTTTTTTTTGAGATAATGAAAGAAAATGAAAATCTTTTTGTTGTTTTAGATAAGATATTTACAAAATGTTTTGGTGTTTGAATTTCTTAGTTGTTTTAAGAAAATTTTTCAAATCATCTGAAGTCAAACACCTCATACCAATTTAGTGAACTAGTTCAACAAATCTTGAAGGAGGTATTGCTTTGGTGAACAAGTATGCCAATTGGTATTGAGTACCCACAAAATATAACTCAATTGTACCCTTCTCGACATGCTCCTTGATGAAATGGTAACGGAGAGCAATGTGCTTGGACTTGGAATGATGAACGGTGTTGCAGGAGATTGCTATAGCACTCTTTGAGCCGCAGTACATCAGGATCTTGTCAAATACATAACGTAGTCCATGAGCTGAGTTCTCATCCAAATGACTTGAGCACATCAAGCAGACATGGCTACATACTCAGCTTCAGTTGATGACAACGATATGCAATCATGCTTATTTGACTGCCAAGATACAAGCTTGTCTCCAAGAAACTGCACACCACCAGAAGTACTTTTGTGTGTATCTAAACACCCTACATGGTTAGCATCTGTAAAGGCTATTAGTTCAAAACCAGAATCCTTCGGATACCAGATCCCCAAATGGATGGTTCCCTTTACGTATCGAAGGATTCTTTTAGCCTCTGAGAGGTGTCGTTCAGTTGGGTTTGACTGATAACGAGAGCATAGATAAACAGCAAATACTATGTCTGGTCTACTAGTTGTGAGATACATGAGTGACCTAATAATACTTCGGTATTTTGTAGGGTTAACTGGTTTCACATGTATATCAACATCTAGTTTTGATGTGTGAGCCATAGGAGTATTATAAGTATCACAACTTGTCCATCCCATGTTTCTTTAAAATTACAAGAGCATATTTGGACTGGTTTAGAAAAATTCCACGGGGTGATTGATGAACTTGTAGTCCCAAGAAGAACGTAAGGTTTACCTATCATGGACATTTCAAAGTTTTGTTTCATTAATTTTGCAAAAGCGTTTGAATACTTTTTATTTGTTGAACCAAAAATGATGTCATCAACATAAATTTGAACAATTAAAATATCCTCTCCGTGTCTTTGAATAAACAGTGTTGGGTCTACAGAGCCTTTAGAGAAATTATTGGCAAGTAGGAAAGCTGACAGTTTATCGTACCATGCCCTCGGGGCTTGTTTAAGGCAGTAAAGGGCTTTCTTGAGCCTGTACACATGATTAGGATGCTCTGGATCGACGAATCCCTCTGGCTGACTAACATATACCACCTCACATAGTTGACCGTTCAAGAATGCCGTTTTCACGTCCATTTGATAAACAACCATGTTCTTGTGTGCAGCATATGCCAGAAAGATACGTACAGCTTCAAGTCTAGCCACAGGAGCAAAAGATTCTTCATAGTCAATGCCTTCTTCCTGAGTGAATCCTTTAGCTACCAGACGCGATTTGTTATGAATTACTGTGCCTTCAGCATCTAATTTGTTTTTCCAAATCCATTTCAGCCCGATGACATAGACCCCATATGGTTTTTCAACTAATTCCCAGACTTCCAATCGTTTGAATTGGTTGAGTTCTTCCTGCATCGATTCAATCCAACTGTGAGTGCATAAATGCAGGTTTCACAATCTGAGTGAAGTCGTTGTCTTGTCATTACAGGTGCTTCTGGATTGCCAATAATGTGTACTAATGGATGATCTCTTGTCCATTTATGTGTCGAGGGGTGATGTTGATATACATTGTGCATATTAGACGGATCCAAATTGCTTGAAGATGACTCTGCAATATCGGGAACAGTTGGAGCCGGAGCAAATGGATTAAAGAAAGCATTTCGTCATAATCTGCAGGTGCGGGTACTGGTTGTTCATTTTGATCATCAGTTGCATCGTTGGAGTTGGAATCGGTTTGTTCTTCGGTTGTTTGAGTTTTCAATGTAGGTGCAGTGGTTTCAACGGTTGTAGTTGTCGGTTGAGGTGTATCGTATAAAGGATTTTGATCAGGTTGTGTAGCGGAAACAGTTGATACATCTGGAGCACGGCATTCATAGGAGTCATCAAACAAAGGAGCAAACAGGGTTTCCAATTCGTTACGGTTTAGCGAGAGAGGTGCATCTGATTGATCTGGAAAGTTTAGACTGTTGGTTGCGGGTCCTATGCTGTTATGCTCAGAAGCCATTTTTGTAAGCTCATCGAAATTAGCATGAATGGTTTCCACGATTTCTCTAGTACGACGGTTCCAGATACGAAAGCCTTTGGAGTTTTCACAGTATCCAATGAATACACCGATGCCAGCTTTAGCTTTGAGCTTTCCAAGGTCTTCACGATCATTATTTGGGTAACAAAGAGCACCAAATACATGAAAGTAATTTATATTCGGTTTTCGATTATGGACAAGCTCATAAGGTGTTTTGTGGTGGCGTTTTTTGATCATACAACAGTTTTGGGTGTAACATGCAGTCGAAACAACTTATGCCCATAAGTAATCTGGTAATTGAGCATTGATCAACATCGTTCTTGCAGCTTCCACTAACGTCCTGTTGCGTCTTTCAACAACCCCATTCTGTTATGGACTTCGTGCAATAGATGTTTGATGTTCAATTTCTACTTTCTCAAAATAAGCTCGAAGAGTTTGATTCTTGAATTCAGTTCCGTTGTCTGTTCTAACTTTTCTGACCGTATTCCAAAGCTGAACTTGAATTTTCGTGAGAAAGGTGATGATCATAGAAGGGGCTTAATCTTTACTCCTAAGAAAGTAAACCCAAGTCCATCTGGAGTAGTCATCAACGATTACAAGAATGTAGCGTTTGCCGTTAATCGTTTGCACGCGCATTGAGCCACACAAATCCATGTGAAGAAGTTGACGAACGTGGTCAGTACTTGATTATGTTTTTGGAGGAAAATTTGCACGAGTGCTTTTTCCCTGTTCACATGCTGGACACAAGTGATCTTTGGCGAAACGGAATCGTGGAAGACCGTTGACTAATTTGTTGTGTGCTAGTTCAGTCATGGTTTTGAAGTTCAAATGAGAAAGTTGTTTGTGCCATAACCATGATTTTTTCGAAGTTTCTTTGGAGAGCAGACATATTGGAGAAGAAGCAATCATATCAGACATTGAGATTGTGTAAAGACTTGTTCCACGAGTGCCTGACATTAGATCATGTCCTTGTAAATCACGAATGAAGCATGTTTTTTCTCGAAATGCTACTTCCAAATCCCCATCACAGAATTGACCAACTGAGAAAAGGTTGTGACCAAGGCCTTCGACATAGTATACACGACTAATTTCGATGTTGGCATTGATGTAATATCCATAGCCCATGATAGCAGCAAAGTGATCATTTCCGAACCTGACAGTGCCGATGAACTTTGAAACAAAGTTTGCTAACAATTTGAGATTGCCTGTCATGTGTCGGGTGCAGCCGCTATCAACAATCCACAGAACAATCTGGATCACCTGCATCACACGAAGACGACAAAGGTGGAATGATGGTAAGGGTGGAACCCGAAGAAGTTTGTGGGTTCCGTTGGGTTAGAAACACACATATTAATAATTTTAGGTATCCACTTAAAACTAGGTGTTCTTTGTAACCAACGTTTCCATATCCAACTACTTCGTGCTTTTGTATTAGTGAAGTTGCTAGGTGATTGCATTATCTAAGGATTTATGTTCGCGACTAATGGATTTGCTAAGTGATGAACTCAAATAAGTACATTTTATTACTATCATTTATCCTATTTATTTGACTTGTTTTATTATATTATCTGTGAGAATTGATACGTTAATGTTTACTTTTGTAATTCTCAGGTAAAAACAAGTATTATGTGAAACTTGGCGATTTTGGACTAATTATGGAGCAAAACAAGCATGAAGTTAAGAGTCTACCGAAATGTACAAGATCAAGACTATTCTGCTCTAGATACGCCACATCTTGCTTATTACATACGGCGCATCACTATCAAGATTTCACAAGATACGATCCAAGATACAAGAGGACATGCGCCGCATCTATAAATGGAGTTACGCCGCATCTTCTGGCGGTGTACGAATATTCCTGAATATGTTAATCTTGGACCCCACGCGAAGTTAAGTCAATGCGCCGCATCTACATATTAGATGCGCCGCATCTTACCCTCAGACAGAAACTATAAATACCCCAAGACCAGACGAATTTCGGGAGGATATAATATATACGAAGGACGAGACAGAAACCCTAGGAAGAATTCAGTCGAAGTAGCAGCACAAGATACACCTTGAACGAAGATACAAGAGCTGTAAGAAGGTCCTGCATGTATTTAATTCATTAAGTAGTTTTGTTTTATTGTGTTAGTAAACTTTAATTCATCAGGATTGGTGGCTTGTGTAATGTGACAACGGAAAGGTTGCACTCCCTTAAAACTGCTTTCCCATTAATTAAAGTTTATATGTTGATGTCTTTGGTGACTTTTATTAGTGCATTGATAACCTCTGTGTCTAGCTGAGCGTTGATCGGGTCGCCATGCCTCTGCCCTCGCCTATTTATTAGATCGCCTATGCATTATATCGTCTGTAGAAAAGTAGGAAGAAAGATAAATAGGATAGTCATAAGTAATCATTAAGGGTTTACTCGCCGATAAGATTAGAACCAACGAGAAAGGACTTAATCTCAGTGCGTTGCATCGAACTATACACTTCATATAAAACTAGCAATAAAACAAGTGACAAGCTACTTAACTATCAGGACAGGTCTTCTTATTGTCTCGAGTATTTATCTGTGTACGTGTGTGCTACTCGCTGATTCGTGCCTATTGGTTTAGTTTATTATTTAATTGCAACCAAATCGTGCCAGTCTCTCAGGCTTAAACCCCCTTGCGTTAGAATAGGTTGTATAGCTAACTTAAGATATTAAAATACTGATTAGGATAACTAGATAATACGTTCCACTCTTAGTGATCGACACTCTACTTACCATTATATTCATACTGACCGGGTACACTGCTCGTTAAAGTGTGTGTGTTATTGATAAGTCGGCTAAATATAAATTTAAAAACTTGAATACTGCTAAAACCACAACGACATACCGTGGGTATAAATTAGAGCATACGCACACGCGCATCAAGTTTTTGGCGCCGCTGCCGGGGAGTGAATTGTTATTATCTGTTAATTTGATTAGTATTTTAATTAGGTTTTTCTTTTAAATTTTAAATCTAACCGCTAACCGTGTTGTATATTAGGTTAAATTGCATTCATTGTATTATTTGCATATTTTCTGTTTTTGTGTGTTTAATTTTTGTTTATTTTCGTTTGTGTTTATTTTTGTTTTTATTTTTCGTATTTTCTGCATACTGTTATCGTTGTACTGAGCTTATTCAAACGATACGGCGCATCTATTTTCATAGATACGGCGTATTGCGTTTAATTTTTATAAAATACAACGCGTTTAATTAATTCGATACGACGCATCTTTTCCCCAAGATATGGCGTATCTGTTTTTAATAAGAAATTTTTTTTTAAGTGATAACACGATACGACGCATCTGCTTTTGCAGATACGGCGTATCTATTATTTTAATTAAAAACAGTTTTCGAATTATTAAATAGATACGACGCATCGATTTCTATCGATACGGCGTATCTTCTGAATCAAAAATCTTGTATTTTGAAACGTAACGAAAATACGACGCATTAACTTTTGTTAATATGACGAATTCAATTTGATAAGTATAGTTGATTTTTGATATTCACTTTGATCGTTCCACTACTCTCGTGCACAAGTTGGTTTACTTTCAGGATAAATGATGGCTTAAGCATCACTATGGAAGATTACATCCTGAACCAAACCGAGAGACGCTAGCTGGAGTTATCGAACCTAAGACAACAAGAGTGGAGAAAAACTCAGTACTGGTAACATTGAACGTCTTAAATTCTTGAAATAGAATTCCAGATAACCTCTACGATAATTCAACCAGCCCAAAGGAAAGTTCTCTACAATATAATCTCAATTTTATTATCCATATAATACATCTGAAGCAAATTGTAATCTTAATTTTGTATGCTTAAAAATGATATTTTTTCCTAACCTCGGAATAAATCCTTATCCACTAAACAATAAGATTACAATTATTAATAAAACGTTTATGCCTATTGCTCTTATTTTGAATTCATTTATATCATATGGTATGCCGTTTAACCCCAATTTGATGTATAAGGAATTGTGTTGCGGAGGCCAAGGTACGTTCCTTATTTAAATTTCGTTCACTAACATAGCGATACGGCGGATCTAAATATCCCAAGCGCCGTATCTCTGACCAACTAGGACTCATTGACTAGTCAACGAAATTAAATAGATACGGCGCATTCCAATTTTTCAATGCGGCGCATCGTTTTGCCTATAAATACGACGGGAATGCGCCGGATCTCAATTTTTTACCCCAATTCCTCACACAGTTAAGAACATACACGCAGTAAAATTAAACCCTAAATCCGAGCATTTTTCTCAAATCAACCCTCTAATCCGATCTCTTATCCTACTCCTAATCATATAATTAAGGTAATTATTCTATTTCGATTTAATTTTGTTTAATATAAAAATTAGGGTTTATGTGATTAATTCGATTAGGGCTTAAATGATATAGAGATATGATTAGGACTTGCATTAGATAATTTCCCCCGTATTTAATTTGCATAAATCATTGGATTTCTGGCCTAGTTTGATTTGAATGAAAATTTGGGTTTTGAATTCGATTTTGAATTTTAGTGGGAAAATGGATTAGTGGTGGTGTGATGAGCTTTTAGAACTTTTATAATGGGTAAATGGAACTGGGATGTTAAGTGGGAGTTTACGTCACGGATACGGATTCTTGGAATGCATGCCTGACCCCCTATATTTTATACTGATATGCTTTTAGATGCGGCGCATCTAGGTTAATTGATGCGGCGTAACGACCTATTTCCATTTAATAAAATTCTAGATACGCTGTATTACTTAATCTAGATACGACGCATCTCCATACGCCGTATCTCATTTCTTGCTCCGCATCCCTTATATTTTGTGCAGATACGCCGCACTGATTAAATCAGATGCGCCGTATCTACCTAATTTGCAGACTGTTTACTAACTTTGAAAATTTATTTCAGATGGCATTACCCGAGGCTGCACACAGACATCAGTGGCGCCGTATCCTCTGCGGGCCTGACTGACTCGACACAGAACAGAATAGTAAAAATTTTCTCCGGGTTGTCTACCGGTCAGCACTTGTCTTTATTCCAGAGTCTTCAAGTTAGACTCACGTTCAGCTCTTTAATAATGATCATTGAAGGAGTCGGAAACATCGCGCTCCCTCATCGCCAATTCAGTAACATTGAACACTCCTTGCTCGTCCTTAATTTACACGCCATTCTTCTTTAATATCTGTATAAACAAAGTTCTGTCCCTTTCGGGCAGAGATGACAAAATGATAGACGGGAAATTCTTATTATTAAATAGGCACAAATATGCAAGGTGGGGTGGTAGTTCAATAAACACATCATTATTCAAATTCGTTTTCTCAACTATTCTCCTACGTTTGTTAATTACTACGCAATCATACCACTCGTCATCAGAATCATTAACAATATCGCGTCTAAGTTCGGTAGGTACATTAAGGTCAATAAATTCCTCAAAGTTCTCATGATTAGGATTAGTTGAGTTGTTTTGAATCAATGTTTCTCCCATGAGCCTAGCTTCAAGATCGAGGTCCATACGCTCTCTTAATCCTAGCACATAGACGCCTCTAATTATGCTTTTAACAAGATCTTGGCACTTATAGACTAGTTTATTATTCCCTACCCTTAATGAGATTTTTCTTTTAAACACATCAATCTTAGCATGGGCAGTAGACAAGAAAGGTCTTCCAAGGATTAAAGGAATCTTAACATCCTCGGGCATATCTAATATAACAAAGTCTACAGGGAAAATAAACTTCTCAATCTTAACTAGCACATTATTAGCAATCCCTTCAGGTCGTTTTACCGTTTTATCAGCCAATTCAATAAGTAACTTAGTTGGTGCTAATTTTCCTAGTCCTAGGGTAGTGAATGTCTTAAGGGGCATTACACTAATGCTAGCTCCTAAGTCAGCTAACACATTATTGAAAGATATATCATTAATTGAACAAGGTAAAGTAAAACTTCCCCGGGTCTTTTTCTTTATGAGGCAAGGCATTTAAGTTGGTTGCAGAGCTCTCTTCTTTCATTGTAGCCTTGATCTCCTCTTCAATCTTTGTCTTCTCTTTTAGTAGTCTCCTTAAACTGATTGAAGAATTAAAGAAAAATTCGGGTCTTGCACCATCATTACCATTCATCAGTCTTCTAGGAAAAGGAATGTTAGGAGTGACTTCTTCAGTGGTGCTTATGGCCTTGACATGATCTCTTGGGTTGGTTTCAGTTGAGCTAGGTAAACTTCCATATCCCCTTTCTTGAAGAACTTTGCTCATTTGACCAATTTGTTGTTCCAATGCTTTGATCGAAGCTCCTTGATTTCTTGTAATAGTGTCCGTTGAAGCTCGGATTTCTTTGATCATAGCAGTATTCTCTTCATGTCTTTTAGCAGCATCGGCCATAATTTGCTTTAGAGTGTCATCTAAAGTCTGCCTCCTTTCTTGATAAGCGGGATTAAAGTTGTTCTTTTGATAGAATCCCGTGGTGGCTTCCCTAAATCTTCCTGAAGGTCGGAATGGTTGTCCAAATTGGGTGTAATATGCTTCTTCAAACGTCTCACTTTCATTCTTATTCGGGCAATCTTTAGTGTAGTGAGGTCCTTCACATTTTTCACATCCAACTTGGGCAGCATACACTTTTTCATCACGCTTCTTCATCTCTCTACTAATTTTATCCAATTGAGCTTGAATAGCAGCAAACCCATCAAAATTAGTGCTGCTCTTAGATCTAGTAGAGGTCCCATCGTGCCATTTTGAGAAAAGATCAGCAGCTTCTTGGATAGCTTTCCTAGCATTAGCTGCACTCATTTGAGGCACATCTCCCTTAGCATCCAAGATTTGTCTAGTAGGCACGTCCAATCCTTGATAAAACAATATTATCTCCTGCATAGGGGTTAGATAGTGTTGAGGACATTTTACCAGTAAATCTTTAAATCGTTCACAAGCTTGATAAAGAGTTTTCATCAGGCTCTTGCTTGAAACTGTTGATAGCCTCCATCTTTTTAGCAGTCTTAGCAGGTGGACAATATCTCTTCAGGAATTTGCTCTTCAAATCTTCCCATGTAGTGATTGAACTAGCAGGTTCATTCCTTAGCCACTTGTTAGCAGCTCCTTTTAGCGAGATTGGAAAGATTCTTAGCATGAGTTGATCGTCAGTGACTCCTTCTGAAGTAAACAAATCCGCAATCTCGAGGACCTTTTCAACATGCTCATTAGCATCCTCATGTTCCGATCCACTGAAAGCATTTTCTCTTAGCTCCTTGAGAAACTGACCCTTCAATTCAAACTATGACTTATCATCAAACTTTGGTCTAGCAACTCCTGAAGTGTAATCAGCACGGGTTTTGTTCATGTATTCCTCCATAGTTGTGTTTTCGGCCATTGTTTCTGTTTCTTCTTCCTCTTTCTCTTCAGAAAAATAATCAAGCTCGAATGAACTTGAATTATCAAACCTTTTTGTGTTGAAAAGCCTTTTAAGCGAATGAAAGGCTCGTTCAGGATCTTCGAAAGGTCTAATCAAGTCCTTAGTTGAACTCCTGGTCATGCACTTCCTGAAATCAACACAAAAACATCAGTAGGGTATGCTCAAGAATGTAATATATCAGAAAATCAACAACGAAAACGGAATACAAAAAATTAAAGTTACTGATATCTGCAGACGATACGCCGTATCCAAAAAGTTGGATACGCCGTATCTTATGATCGTTAAAATTAACCAGACTTTATTCAGAAAAAATAGATACGCCGCTTATAAAGTGAATGCGCCCTATCAGTTTTAATTATCAAAAATCGATATTTATTTAAAATTAAATGCGTCGTATTAACAAAAGTTAATACTCCGTCAAAATTAGTGCTGCTCTTAGATCTAGTAGAGGTCCCATCGTGCCATTTTTGAGAATGATCAGCAGCTTCTTGGATAGCTTTCCTAGCATTAGCTGCACTCATTTGAGGCACAGCTCCCTTAGCATCCAAGATTTGTCTAGTAGGCACGTCCAATCCTTGTTAAAACAATATTATCTCCTGCATAGGGGTTAGATAGGGTTGAGGACATTTTACCAGTAAATCTTTAAATCGTTCCCAAGCTTGATAAAGAGTTTCATCAGGCTCTTGCTTGAAACTGTTGATAGCCTCCATCTTTTTAGCAGTCTTAGCAGGTGGACAATATCTCTTCAGGAATTTGCTCTTCAAATCTTCCTTGTAGTGATTGAACTAGCAGGTTCATTCCTTAGCCACTTGTTAGCAGCTCCTATTTAGCGAGATTGGAAAGATTCTTAGCATGAGTTATCGTCAGTGACTCCTTTGAAGTAAACAAATCCGCAATCTCGAGGACCTTTTCAACATGCTCATTAGCATCCTCATGTTCCGATCCACTGAAAGCATTTTCTCTTAGCTCCTTGAGAAACTGACCCTTCAATTCAAACTTTGACTTATCATCAAACTTTGGTCTAGCAACTCCTGAAGTGTAATCAGCACGGGTTTTGTTCATGTATTCCTCCATAGTTGTGTTTTCGCCCATTGCTTCTGTTTCTTCTTCCTCTTTCTCTTCAGAAAAATAATCAAGCTCGAATGAACTTGAAATATCAAAGCTTTTTGAGTTGAAAAGCCTTTTAAGGCGAATGAAAGGCTCGTTCAGGATCTTCGAAAGGTCTAATCAAGTTCTTCGTAGAACTCCTGGTCATGCACTTCCTGAAACTATCACAAAAGCATCAGTAGGGTATGTTCAAGAAAGTAATATATTAGAAAATCAACAACGAAAACGGAATACGAAAAATTAAAGTTACTGATATCTGCAGACGATGCGCCGTATCCAAAAAGTTGGATACGCCGTATCTTATAATCGTTAAAATTTAATCAGACTTTATTCAGAAAAATAGATACGCCGTTTTATAAAGTAGAATGCGCCGTATCAGTTTTAATTATCAAAAATCGATATTTATTTAAAATTAATTGCGTCGTATTAACAAAAGTTAATGCGCCGTATTTTCGTTACGTTTCAAAATACAAGATTTTTGATTCAGAAGATACGCCGTATCAATAAAGATCGATACGTCGTATCTGTTTAATAATTCGAAAACTGTTTTTAATTAAAATAATAGATACGCCGTATCTGCAAAAGCAGATGCGTCGTATCGCGTTATCGCTTAAAAAAATATCTTATTAAAAACAGATACGCCGTATCTTGGGGAAAAGATGCGTCGTATCGAATTTATTAAACGCGTTGTATTTTATAAAAATTAAACGCAATACGCCGTATCTATGAAAATAGATGCGCCGTATCGTTTGAATAAGCTCAGTACAACGATAGCAGTATGCAGAAAATACGAAAAATAAAAACAAAAATAAACACAAACGAAAATAAACAAAAATTAAACACACAAAAACAGAAAATATGCAAATAATACAATGAATGCAATTTAACCTAATATACAACACGGTTAGCGGTTAGATTTAAAATTTAAAAGAAAAACCTAATTAAAATACTAATCAAATTAACAGATAATAACAATTCACTCCCCGGCAGCGGCGCTAAAAAACTTGATGCGCGTGTGCGTATGCTCTAATTTATACCCACGGTATGTCGTTGTGGTTTTAGCAGAATTCAAGTTTTAAATGTATTATTTAGCCGACTTATCAATAACACACACACTTTAACGAGCAGTGTACCTGGTCAGTATGAATATAATGGTAAGTAGAGTGTCGATCACTAAGAGTGGAACGTATTATCTAGTTATCCTAATCAGTATTTTAATATCTTAAGTTAGCTATACAACCTAATCTAACGCAAGGGGGTTTTAGCCTGAGAGACTGGCACGATTTGGTTGCAATTAAATAATAAAACTAAACCAATAGGCACGAATCAGCGAGTAGCACACACGTACACAGATAAATACTCGAGACAATAAGAAGACCTGTGCTGATAGTTAAGTAGCTTGTCACTTGTTTTTATTGCTAGTTTTATATGAAGTGTATAGTTCGATGCAACGCACCGAGATTAAGTCCTTTCTCGTTGGTTCTAATCTTCTCGGCGAGTAAACCCTTAATGATTACTTATGACTAAACCTATTTATCTTTCTTCCCTACTTTTCTACTGACGATAGAATGGCATAGGCGATCTAATAAATAGGCGAGGGCAGAGGCATGGCGACCCGATCAACGCTCAGCTAGACACAGAGGTTATCAAGCACTAATAAAAGTCACCAAAGACATCAACATATTAAACTTTAATTAATGGGAAAGCAGTTTTAAGGGAGTGCAAACCTTTCCGTTGTCACATTACACAAGCCACCAATCCTGATGAATTAAAGTTTACTAACACAAAAAAACAAAACTACTTAATGAATTAAATACATGCAGGACCTTCTTACAGCTCTTGTATCTTCGTTCAAGGTGTGTCTTGTGCTGCTACTTCGACTGAATTCGTCTGGGGGTTTCTTCTGTTTCTTTCCTTCGTATATATTATTTTCCTCTCGAAATTGGGTCGGGTTTTCTTGGGGGGTATTTATAGTTTCTGTCTGAGGGTAAGATGCGGCGCATCTAATAAGTAGATGCGGCGCATTGACTTAACTTCGCGTGGGGTCCAAAGATTAACTATTCAGGAATTTATTCGTTACTCCGCCAGAAGAGTGTGGCGTACCTCCATTTATAGATGCGGCGCATGTCCTCTTGTATCTTGATCGTATCTTGTGAAATCTTGATAGTGATGCGCCGTTGTAATAAGCAAGATGCGGCGTATCTGGAGCAGAATTGTCTTGATCTTGTACATTTCGGTTAGACTCTTAACTTCATGCTTGTTTTGCACCATAATTAGCCCCAAAATCGCCAAGTTTCACATAATACTTGTTTTTACCTGAGAATTACAAAAGTAAACATTAACGTATCAATTCTCACAGATAATATAATAAAACAAGTCAAATAAATAGGTAAATGTTTAGTAATAAAATGTACTTATTTGAGTTCATCAAATATCCCCCCACTTGAACTTTACTTGTCCCCAAGTAAACCTTAGAATTGATCTTATGAAAATGTATCCAAAAGATTTTAGGATTTATTTTTATATTTAAGCATGTATTCGTTTTTGTCATAATCGCACAACAAACACTTAACGAATTAGAAGTAAAATAAAATAATTTGATAAAAGCAAATCTAATCGTTTAACTGTCCAGTCGGGGAAAAATATTCTATCATAAGCTTGGCAAGTGTACACATCTCCCCCACTAAAGCCAAGGAATAACAGTCTAAAGCGGTTTTAAAAAGGGTTTGTAGGCTTAAGGGTTAATTAAATTCTCCTTAATCTCTATCGATATCAAATTCTAGAAAAAGCGACAAAATCACAAATACATGATCGAATCCACGAACACGATACTTGCAATTGCTCAAATCCTTAACTCGAATAGGCTTAAGATGGGCCCAAGTAATCTTCACCAATAATATTATATCAAAAAGGGCGACAAAATCATATATACATACCCGAATCTACGACATACGATACTTAAGATTGCTCAAATCCCTAATCTCAATAATCAAAGGTTTGGATAAAGAATAATATAGGGTATGGAAAATTTATTTGGGATATTAATTGGTGTAAAATGAAAAATAAACAAAACAAATAAATTAAAATCCTAAGTGTGGTTAGTTACTGTTAGACCCGTATCCCGGTGTTAAGTAGGCCCCACCCTAGATGAAATATGCTAGGTTGGATACGATTAGTTGGCCCAACGAAGTTATGTGGAAAGTCAAACCCGGTAGTCAAATTAATAGTCAAAGTATGACTAATGTAGTAATATGAAATGTGAGGTATATAAACTAGAAGGCCCTAAGTTGCCAGAGTTAATTATGTGTTATAAGTTAGTTGGGGCTAAAAATAAGAAAAAAGGGGACTTGAGGGACCATTCTTGCCAATTAACCAAAGATCCACCTAACTAGTTATAAACTAGCTAATTCTAGAGATTTTCCACAATTATTGAGAGGTGATGAAGGCCAGTTCTTTTAGGAGAAAAAGAGAGGGAAAAGTGAGGTGATGATCCAAGAAGATGAAGATGATCAAGTCTTAGTAATTTATGACCACCCTTTTCTATGATCATTATCAAGTAAGTATGTATGTTCCTATGTTAATGAAGTGTAGATTATGAGTTAAGTGGGATTTCACCATATGATCAAGATATGAAACATATGATGATGTAGGATGGTCGATGAGTATGTTTGATGGGTTATGTTAACCCTTGTTATGTTATTGATTGTGTTATGTTATTAGGGTTTGATATGTTGTAGAAGAATGATGATGATGATGGATGATAGTGGTGATGATGATGACTTTGATGTTGTTAGCTTGGACTAAGGTAAGTAACTCTCCCTAAAACATGTGTTATGTATGTATTATCATATATGTGTTATGCTTGTGTAAGAATAGGAGACTTGGATTTGGAAAAGGTTATGGTTGTAAATAGGTGGCTAGTGACTTTGGCTAAGAGTAAGTTAGCTTGATGGACTTGGACTAGTTAAGGTATGTTGTTAATTATGTTGTGATGAATGAATGTGGTTATGATATGAAGTTGTGTATGATATGAGTGGTATGTAGTAGTTTTTGGGCTCTTATATGATTATGATGCTTATGTGAAGTATGTGTAATAATATATGTTTTATGATGGGTTACTTACTAAGCGTAAGCTTATTTTTTTAGTTGTCAATGTTTTGTAGGTTAATGGCGATGAGGATAACTTGGCTTGATTATAGCATAGGGATTTGGAAGCGGATTTGGGAGATAATAAGCATAGGAGTAGGTTTGAATACCGAGCTCGGGGTCAATGTTGTACCCCCAAGAGTCTCTTTTATGAGTCCTATAATGTGTGTCAAAGTCGTGTAATGGTTTTGGTGGTCTAACGATGTGTCAAGTGTGTTTCAAGTGTTTTTAGTAAATGTTTAAGGGGCGTTTGGATTTAAGTGTGGTTTGTACCCATTTTGGGTTGTAATCGGGGTCAAGTATTGTTGGGAAACGTGCTTGTTATGTTAAATAAATGAAGTTGGTCAAGTTTTGGTGTAAAACGGAAGTGGTATAAGTAGTTTGATGTCATGGAATGGGTCAAAATGGGTTTTTAGTGGTGAAAACTGCAGATTCTTCTTGATGGCCTTTTGACGGCGGTCCCTTTTATCGTCCAAAAATCCTCTGGCCCGTTCAAGGTCTGACGGCGTCACCATTTTTTGACGGCGTCACGGTTTGTTGGGCAGTTTTCGAAAAATTATATCTTTTAATCCGTAGTCGAAATGGGTCGTTGGGCCTAAACGTTTTTTAAGCTATTTGAGTTTTACATTTTCATTTAAAAAAATAGTCTCAAGGGCTAAAAGTTTATATATTTTTGTTAGTGGTCAAAAGAGTAAGTAGATGTCCGTAAAGGTGAGTCGTTTCCGGGTAAAAGTTTCCCAAATTTTTTGTCTAAGCGGGACGGGGTGTTACAAATTGGGGATTTCAAAGCTTCGGTTTAAGTGATTTAGGTTTTCATTTAGGTTTCTAAAATTAAACCAAACTCGTAGACGCGTTAAGTTAAGTTTGAGATAGGTGGGCTAATAGTTTGTGAGTTATGGATGTGGATGTAGAGTTTGAAACGAATGTTTGTGATGGGTATATGGGTAGTATGTTTGGGAATTAGGGATGGTCTTATGTGATTATGGCAGGGGAAAGATTGACGTGTGAGTGATAGGATTACCGTGCACCTCGGGTTTTGTCTCGGGTAATTATTTATATGATTTTTGTGATTGTGTGCAAATGGTGGTTTAGCGGGGTTGAATAGGTGTAATAAGATTGTGTGTTGGGTTATAAGAAATGTGACTAAAAATAAAAAGTGCGAAACTTGTGTGATGGGATGATAAAGGCATGGCCTTATGAGATTTTTTTTTAGCATGGTGATCATTAAAGAGGTATTAGAGGCGGGTTAGTGGAGAGTTAAATTTATTAGGAGTAAAAGTAGGAAAGGTGAGGGTTCGAATGTGTGGGGTGAAGAAATGAAATAAAAATTATGGGGCTAATGTGAACTTAGTTACAAGATGGGGAAAAAAGGCATAGGGGTTGAGAAAATGATGAAATAGAGGAAATTCCTTAAGTGTACTGCTAAATGGATGTATTTTTGTGAAGCTAAGGTGTTGTTATAAAAATAATTATTTTTCGGCCTAAGGCCAATTAGCTGAAATATTAATAAATAATGAGTGTGTTGTAATGGACGATCTTTTTGAAAAGGTTAATGTAAAGGAAGGGGAGGGGGGACTAAAAGAAGAGAGATAAAATTTGGAAAAAAAAAGGGGAGGGGATTAAAAACGAAAGAAAAAAATGAGGGGGGGTATGTGGGAGATAAAGAAGTTGTCTTGAGATTTATCTTTATTACGGCGTTTGTAATCATATAATAAATGCATGAGTTACATTTGGGTTTAAAATGTGAGAAGTCTAGATGTAAATCGTCGAGTGGACTAAAATGTGAAGTAAGAATGTGAAAAATGATTAACGAAGGTTTAAGAATGCAAGAGGAAAGAAAAAAGATGTGAAAATAACTAAAGGCGGATTAAAACTGTAAGGAGTGTGTATGAGATAAGGGCGGGTTTTTCTAAAATTATCAAAAATTTCTACTAAGGTGATTAGACGGGGAATTATAAAATAAACGAATGTAATAATTTTTGTGTTTGTGGTGCTTATGGCTTGGATCCGATTTTAAAATGTGAAAGTGAAGTAAGTGATGAATGTAATGATCCTTCGAGATGAATGTTAAATGTGGTAAACCCAAAAAAAACGGGAAAGCCCAAGTTAAAGGAATGTTAAGGAAATCCGTCGGGAATGAATGTTAAAGATCTTTCGGGATAAAAATGCATTGCCTTCACAGGCAAAGATTGCCCACATCCTTGGCATGTGTGAAAGTCCCTTTGGGGAAAATGTTAAAGTAAAAGGGGGGGGGGATCCAAACTAGAAAATAGAAGAATTTAAATATCAAATGAAATATAAAAAAAAAATGATGAAATAATAAAAGTTAAAAAATTGGAAATAGGAGTTTGTGGTGTTATGTCGGGGAGGGACATAACCACTAGTTTATATTTCTTGAATTTACATCGATTGGGGGCGCCTCTCCATGTAAATGAGGAATTATAAACGAGTGGGCTATGTGTTGACGACGCGGCAGTAGGGTTAGAAAAGTAGAAAGCGGGTTTAGAATTTTGTAGAAATTTTAAGGACTAAGATTGGAGGAATTAGAGTTTTGGGCCATGGGCCCTTTTTGTTGAGACTTAAAGGGAAAAAACCTTGATGGGGGTAGAGAAATTGTAATGATGATATAACGTGCCTTTCGGTGTGGTACAAAATATGATTTAATGGAAGAAAAGGAATGTGAACGTTTTTTGCGAGTGTGATTAGTTAGTCAAATAGTACGAGTTTTTAAAATAACGAGTAGTTTAAGAAAGAGGGTAGGGATAACAACGAGTGAAATGATGATGTGCGGTAATAGGGCGGATTAGAATAATGATTGGGGGATAATAAAATAAGTCTTGTATTATTTTAAAATCTAAGCGGAGGTTGTGTGGTATAAAAGTAAGCGGGGGGTAATGTGGATTTGGGCATTGTGATATGATATGGTATGCATAGGGTTGGGAAGGTCACTTAGATCGTTGCAATAAGTAATCTAGTAAGTAAGGTGTTGGGGAAAAAAATGAGTTATGAGACTAAGTTTTGGTTTTGAAATTTGAACGACAGATTTCGGGGACGAATCTAAATAAGGGGGGTAGAATTGTTTGACGTATCCCGGTTTTTAAGTAGCCCCACCCTAGATTTAAAAAATGCTAAGGTTGGATTTCGATTTTGTTGGTAACGAAGTTATGTGGAAAGTCAAACTGGTAGTAAATTAATAGTAAAAAATATGACTAATGTAGTAATATGGAAAAGTGAGGTATAAACTAGAAGGGGCCCTAAGTTGCCAGAGAAATTATGTGTTATAATTTTGGGTTGGGGAAAAAATTTAGAAGAAAAGGGACTTGAGGGCCATTCTTCCCAAATTTAAACCCAAAAGATCCCCTAACAAAGGTTAAAAATTTTGCTATTCTAGAGATACCCAACAATTATTGAGAGGTGATAAAGGGGCCGGTTCAAATAGGGGGAAAAAAAGGGGGAGGGAAAAAGTGGGTGATGACCCAAAGAAGATGAAGATGATCAAGTCTTAGTATTTATGACCACCCTTTTCTATGATCATTATCAAGAAAGTATGTTTGTTCCTATGTTAATAAAGGGTGATAGATTATGGTTAAGTGGGATTTCACCTTTGGGTTCAAGATATGTTTTCATATGATGATGTAGGATGGTAGATGAGTTTTTTTTTGTTTGGGTTATGTTAACCCTTGTTATGTTATTGATTGTTATGTTATTAGGGTTTGATATGTTGTAGAAGAAGGGATGATGATGATGGGGGATAGTGGTGATGATGATGACTTTTGTGTTGTTAGCTTGGAAAAGGTAAGGTAACTCTCCCTAAAACATGTGTTATAAGTTTATCATTTTATGTGTTAGGGTTTTGTGTAAGAATAGGAGACTTGGATTTGGATGGTTATGGGTTGTAAAATAGGTGGCTAGTGATTTTGGGCCCTACGGAGTAAGTTAGCTTGATGGACTCGGGCTAGTTAGGTATGTTTTTAATTATGGTTGTGATGAATGAATGTGGTTTTGATATGAAGTTGTGTATGATATGGAGTGGTATGTAGTAGTTTAGGGGGGCTCTTTTTATGATTATGATGCTTTTGTGATTATGTTTTTTATTAGGGTTTTTACGATGGGTTTTTTAAACTAAGCGTAGCTTTTTCTTTTAGGTTTTTCAATGTTTTGTGGGTTTTAATTTGGGGGATGGGATAACTTGGCTTGGTTTAAATTGCATAGGGTTTGGGGAAAAGCGGATTTGGGAGATAATAAGCATAGGAGCTGGGTTAGAATACCGAGCTCGAGTCAATGTTGTTCCCCCCGAGAGTCTCTTTTATGAGTCCTTTTAATGTGTGTAAAAGTCTTTTGTAATGGTTTGGTGGTCTAACGATGTGTCAAGTGGTTTAAAAGTGTTTTTTAGTAAATGTTTTAAGGGGGCGTTTGGATTTAAGGTGTTTGTACCCATTTTGGGTTTGTAATCGGGTCAAGTATTGTTGGAACGTGCTTGTTATGTTAAATAAATGAAGTTGGTCAAGTTTGGTGTAAAAAGGAAGTGGTATAGTAGTTTGATGTCATGGATGGGTCAAAAATGGGTTTTTAGTGGGGAAACTGCAGATTTGTTCTTGATGGCCTTCTTGACGGCATCCCCTTTTTTAAGTTCCAAAAACTCCTTTGGCCCCTCAAGGTTGACGCGTCACATTTTTCTGACGGCCTCACGGTTTTGTTGGGCAGTTTTCGAAAAAAAATTTTATCTTTAATCCGTTTAAACGAAATGGGTCGTATAACCTACGTTTGAAAGCTATTTGAGTCTACTTTCATTTAAAAATAGGGCTCAAGGGCCCAAAAGGTTTATAGATTTTTGTTGTGGTCAAAAGAGGTAAGCAGATGTCCGGTAAAGGTGAGTCTTTCACGTAAAAAAATTTCAATTTTTTTGTCTAAGCGGGCACGGGGGTGTTACAAATTTTTTATCCAACCATCCCATGAATAAGACTATATCATGAATAAAAAACACCCCTTTAACACTTGAAACACACGCTTTAGGTAGACACGAATTATACTCAAAAAGATTTTCAATCAAGAATTTTCCTTTAGTTGGCGTTCCCATAACGTTCAACTCCCATTCATCCATAAATATAAAATACAACAACTTGTGGTGATATGACCCCTTTAAAACAAAACTTTACATAAGGGTTTGGGAAAAAAAAACTTCCAACTTTTCCTTTTTATTTTTTTTTTTCTTATTATTTTTTATTATTATTATTTTTTTTTTAAATTGAAACAAAAAAAAAACCATAAGGGTGTGAAACTTTCACAACTTTTCTATCAATTTTCCTTTCCGGATAATTTTTCCATTACTTTTTCATACTTTCAGAAATAACCCGGGAATAGTGAAAAATAGTAAAACACGAAAAATAAACTCAAAGATATACAAATTTTTTCTTTCACTCCCAAATTTCATTGTGCAATTTCCCGACCTAACCAAAGATAATGAATTTCGCACGGAACAAGGGAAAAGTAAAAGGAAACACACTTTGCCTAAAGCAATTAAAAACCCAAACCCCGGATTTTAATCTACAGGGTTGGCTAAGGTGTAAAAGGGGGTAACGAAACATTTTAACAAAAGGTGTAAGAAACGAAAGGAATGGCTCTGAGGCTTTTTCTAGGGGTATCTTACTCTAAAAAAGAGAGTAACAAAAGGGTTTATACGGGGGTTAACTAACCAGGGGTAGTTAGTTTTAAAAATCCCCATAACATATATAGGCTTTTGGGTGTTTAAACCTTTGAAATTTACCAAATTTAGACAAGTATTCCCCAATTTTTATAAAATAAAACTTATTATGGTGGTCTCGAATAGTATTCAAGCCAAGGGTTCTAAAGTTTACAAGTCACCGGCAAACTCATAGAGTTGGGAATTTTGAAAAGTCTCAATTTTTGTATATAACGTTCTGTGTGCAACTATGCAACTGTAGACTTTAAACCCAAAAACATGCTAAAATTTTTAAATTTTGATATATTAAGCACATTTTAACATATTTGAAAAGTTTAGGACCAAGGTAAGTGTTTCTATTCTCTGAGCTTCCATGAAACTTGCAACTTCATCTTCATGTACTTTTCTTGCCACTTCAGCATCAAAATCCATTTGAGCTTGTATCCTTGGCTTTACTTTCTTTGGTTGCTCAATTTCTTCTTTAGTCATTATAGCCTTTCCCTTATCTTGAGCAGTTGCTTTGTTTGGATCCTTAGCAGTTTGTACTGCTACCTCTATATGTCTTGATACTTCAAATATTTGAGATACTAAGCCAGCAGTACCTTTTTGTGAACTTGTAGCAGTATCATAAACATCCTCCAACTCTTCAAGATTAACCAATTCTGTACCCTCTTCAATATTCACAGGCTCTGTAGCTTGATCATCACCTATATCAACATCATCACCATTACCACCAGCTTCTTGATCTTCAAAGTCTAACTTCCTCCCCTGAGTATCTGAACCTGCTTTCCTCCCCTGTTTAGAAGAATCATCCAAATCATCATCATCTGAATCAGAGGAACTTGAAGAAGGAATGATGTTGACTTTCCTCTTGATCTTCAACTTTTTGACCTGATCTTGAAGCCTTTTCACCTTAGACACCAACTTTGAATAAATTTTCCCATACAACACCTTGGAGTTCTTCAGATCATGCTCTAGAGTAGAAACTTTGTTTGACAAAGTGGTACACAAATCCATGAATTCCTTTAGTCTATCACTGCCCTCATCACTTCTAGCTATGTTACCTGCTAGGAGAGGTGAATCTTGGGGCATAGACTCAGTTTCTTCCCTAGTTAGACTAGGAAGTACTCCTGAGCCACCCATATGTTCCATGTGGCTTGGGATTACATCACCTATGGCAAGTTTTGAAGGACTTGGCACATTAGATGTTACCATGGTAGGGGTCTTAAGGATGTTAACACTGTCTTGTCCAGCTACTAAGCCAGAAGCAGTAGTGTTAGCCCCATCCATACTATCAAAATTGATAGCCTCATCTGCTACAATGGGTTGAGGAGGAGAACTAGGCTAAGGGACCATAGTTTCCTGTCTGATTCTTCTCCTATAGGCGTTGGTTACAGGTGGTGTATGAACAATATTTGGAACCACAATGGGTGTGTGTTGGGGCTCAGTTGGGAGTACTGACCCTTCATCCTGAAAAGATTGTATCATTTCCAACATTTCAAGAGAAAGAGGTTTTACAACCCCATTGAAAAGTCTATTTGCCATTGCCATATTTTGAAAAAGCTTTTGTTGCAGGCATGGAGTTGGAAAGGTTTTCTTATGTTTCTTTAACTCATTCTTTCTTTTGTTCAAAAAGAGTTGCACAAATCTAGGATACATTAAAAACTTGGTTTTGCTTCTAACATTATTCACCATACTCTCAAAAATAAATTTTGAAAAATTGTAAGTCTTATTTGTGGATAAACGAATGAGAGCAATAGCAATATTGCTAATGAATTGCTCCCAAGAGATTTTCTTAGGACTTAAGCAATGTAAGAGAGTATGTATGAAAAATCTCCATTGGGGTGAGAAACATCCTTTTTGAAAAGTAAGTTTATGATCAGATGTGTCATACCCCATTTTAGCAATTTCTTGTCAAATTTCTGTGGTTGGCAAATCATGGATACCATTGGAACCTGCTAATTTGAGATGTCTCCTAACAGATTTCTCAGTAACAATGATTTGTTTACCATCCACATTAGCGGTGTCTCCATTTTCACTAGTTGTGACAGTTGCAGTCTGCCAAAACTTTGTGATGTGAGAGACATAAAGAGTAGGGTTACAAGAAAGAGCATACCTTATATGAGTTGTGTTCAAGAAGTCCACAATCTCATGAAAGATTGGTCCATCACCCTGCTCTGTTTTCTCCAAGTAGGCCACCTGATTGTGAGTCTTAAAAATTCCAAATTAGCCATGATGATGTATACAATTTATGATAGAAAAGTGATCGTTTCAGGTTTAATCAAAGATATGAAAAGCCAATTGGGTTTTTATAGATTATCAGTTAGGGTTAGGGTTTGAGAATTTTGGCACAAAGGATAAGAATTATCTTGAAAGAGAATAAGTGTAATATTTAGAAAGAAGATAATTTTCCTAAGAAAAACCCTATAAGTATGGTAACAAATAAATTTACCCAACGACTATATTAGAAATAGTTACTGACACAACAGTTGTAACGGCTAGTTCAACAGTACAAAGTTTTTCGCTACCAGTACAAACTGTGAACTACCAGTATAAACTTTTAAAGAAAATTTTTAAGGAGCAGTATAAACTCAATATTTATCTAAAATAATACGGCCCACTCATAGTTTTTAGCAAACTATCAGCTATCAACGGATTTGATGTGTCTTTACCAATAGCCGTTTGCTTTGGACTAGCCAACTCTTTGCTGTGAAGTATAGTGAGTTGATAACCATATAGTTTTTGGTAAACTACCAACCATAAACGAATTTGAGAAGTATTTACCAGAAACCGTTTTCTCTGGACTAGTTGGTTCTTGATGTGGGTTAGACATGGTGAACCAATTACCATTTGTTGTGTGAAAAGATGACACACTTCAAACTCCAAAGCACCATACAATCCAAAGCATAAAGCACTCAATTCACAATTCCAAGCAATTTGCTCAATCAACCTGCACTTTGTTAGTCCAAGACCAAAAGAACAAAGTGCAAAGCACTTGTGTTATAGCAGTATAATCATTTGACTAACAGTATGAATAAAACAGAGCAAAATTGTACGAATAGTATTAACTATATACAACCAGTACCAATTAACAACCTAGCAGTACAAATCCAAATAATGTACAAAAACATACAGTTTTAAAAACTTTAAGGGTTAAGCATCCCAATACTTGCTACCAAGTATTGAAACCTTCCTACATCAAAGGCTTTTGTTAGAAGATCTGCAAAGTGTTGTTCAGTATCAATTCTAACTACTTGAACTAACTTTTTATCATTGCAATCTCTAATGAAGTGATGCCTTATTTCTATGTGTTTTGTTTTAGAGTATTGCACTGGATTTTTAATTATACAAATTGTACTGCTATTATCTATATATATGACAGTGTTCATGAAATTGTACCCATATCAAGAAGTTGATTCTGAATCCAAAGCACTTGACCACAACAACTTGCAGCAGCTACATATTCAGCTTCAGTAGTTGAAGTTGCCATAATTGTTTGCTTCTTACACTATCATGATATGAGTCTGCATCCAAGGAATTGACATCCTCCAGTTGTTGATTTTCTGTCCAAGCTTGCACCAGCATAGTCACTATCTGAATAGGTCACCAAGTCAAAGGGAGATTCCCTAGGATACCACAAGCCCAACCTAGGTTGACCTTTGAGATATCTGAAGATCCTCTTGACTGAGTTAAGTGAGAAACCTTGGGAGTCACTTGAAATCTTGCACAAGCACATACAGCAAACATGATATCAGGTCTTGATGATGTGAGATACATCAAGGACCCTATCATAGACCTATATGTGTGTACATCCACATTTTCTCCATCAGCATCCTTGAGTAATGGTTTGTCTGGATCAATTGGAGTGCTGACCACCTTGGCATCAACAAACTAAATTTCCTTAGAATCTCTACAACATATTTATTCTGGCTGATAAATATGCATTCACTTGATTGTTTAACTTGCAGACCCAAAAAGAAAGTAAGTTCCCCCATGGAACTCATCTGAAACTTATCCTGCATAAGTTTCTCAAACTCTGTACACATTTCCTTCCTTGTAGATCCAAAGATAATGTCATTCACATATACTTGTACCAGCAAGATATCCTTCTTGTGCTTCTTGATGAATATAGTCTGATCAATCTTGCCTCTTTGGAAGCCATTCTCAATCAAGTAGGAAGCCAGAGTTTCATACCAAGCCCTTGGTGCTTGATGGAGACCATAAAGAGCCTTCACAACTTTGTAAACTTTATCTGGATGCTCAAGATCAACAAAACCTGGAGGTTGTGAGACATACACCTCCTCTTCAATAGTACCATATAAGAAGGCACTCTTGACATCCATTTGATAAACTGTGAAGCCCATGAATGAAGCATAGGCCAAGAATAGTCTAATGGATTCAATTCTTGCTACTGGGGCAAAGACTTCTTCATAATCTATATCCTTCTTCCTGTGTGTACCCTTGGGCTACAAGTCTAGCCTTATTCTTGATCACAATGCCCCTTTCATCCTTCTTATTTCTGAAAACCCATTTTGTGCCAATTACCCTCATACCCTTGGGTAAGTCCACAAGTACCCAAACCTTATGAATTTTAAATTAGAGAAGCTCTTTTTGCATTGCTTCTACCCAGCTTGAATCATCTAAGGCTTTGAGCACATTTTTGGGTTCAATCTGTGAGAGGAAATATACAAATAGACATTCATTGGCATCTTCATGCTGCTTTGCATCATATACTTCACTGAGAAACCCTTGTTGGTCTGAAGTAAGAAGTTGCTTCCTTGTCTTCACTCCTGATTGCACATCACCAATCACATTGTCCAAGGAGTGGGCTTTGGGAATCCTTGTGTGTGGTATAGTAGGACTTGATAGGTAAGGTGGCCTAAATCCACCTCATC